>WNNJ02001601.1:0-180202 GCA_012934845.2 Pomphorhynchus laevis | reverse complement strand
GTAACTTTCTGATATCAAAAATAAATTTTGTATTACTAAAAAGATATTTAATTATTAAATTATTATAATAAATTATAATTTATTTTTATTATAATTTGCAGTTAAATATTTACTATACCGTTTCATTATTTCTATTACAGTTTTGTCTAATCAGTTAAAGAAGGAGGAGACATAACAGGAATTTCAAGATAAACTTGGTAAAGTTTGTCAGATAATCATCTATTCGTCTAAGAAAACCACCGTTCAGTTATCTAGTGTCCCCAACAAAATGCACATCATTAGAACGCGAAAGTTCGAAAAGTACTAGACTGTATTGGTTTTTAATCTGATATTTATTTGAATATACCCTGTAGTGGAAAGAAAAGGGCAAATTCAGATGATGAGCGTGCCAATATGACCTCACAAGAAAAATCCGTGCCTCAAAGTAGACATGATTTAAGAAGAACTGGTAATATTCCTAAATTTATGTAGTTGAAAACAAGAAGATTATTGAATCGCAAATGTTCAACGTTACCATTCAGTTAGCAATCCGAATTATCTATCGCTTGCAATTTATCCTGTTTAAAACGATCATCATAAATTCCCACAAATTACAATCCAAAACCAAATTGTATAGCAAGCATTTATTAAATCAATAAGTGAATCGAAAACACCAATAAGTTAGCACGCAAATCATTAATAATACATTACTAGCACACAGGCTATTAAAAATATATAAAATTTGGTTATTAAACAAATTCGACAAAGTAGCTAAAAATGAGTTTATAGTCTGATAAACGTATGCACTTTGATTTGCCATTACATAATGTCGACGATAAACCATGTCGTGATTTATAATGACTTTTACATCTAATTTTGTATAAAAATTATAATGTGTAATTGATACACATTCGAATTAATTTCTAATGTTTCCGCAAAATTAAAAATTAGTAATTTAAATCGGAAAGACTCAATTTTAAATTTATAATTTAAACAACTAATTTTAATTTCAATTTTATGAATAAATTAATTTTATTTTCATTTTCTGGATTTATGGACTTATGCAGAATTTCCAATAATCGACCCAAGGAAAAATCTAAGATTGATAACTGATATATTAACTGAAAGCATATGCCATTAAAATTATCATCACGTTACGGGTTGCCCGCAAATGGTCACTTATATTGTTACCATTATTAGACTTAGCACGTTATATGATCATTTGTTCTAGGTCTGCTTTCCGACATGCGTAAAATTTCATTCATATTGACATTGAAACTTTATTTGTTATTAATGTTTTTGACCGCGAGTGGATATCTGTCTTAATATTCTCATCAGTACCGCGTTCGTGTTGGACCCATCCCTCCTGTGATCGATAATATAATTGATGAAAGGATGCATGCTCGACTTTCACTATTCGTTTTTTATATTTTGCATTTTTGCGGTTTTCGTGCTATTGGAAGAGGTCTGATATTCGATATAAGGAGTACGACGGAGCCAGAATTAAAAACGCATATCCATAAAGGACCGGTGTGTAGTATTTACAAATAGGTCGTTGCAAGAAATATCTGCTCTTGAATCTCTATCTCGCGATGTTGTATTGTTATCGAATGCTAAAGATTGAGGTACATGATTAAATTGGGGCGCTTTTATAACGCACTTACAAAATGTGCTTAAACATTTAGATATTTCATCGATTACAATATTGTGACGGACAAAATTAAATCATCAATTCGGGCATGAGAGGGCATGCGTGATATCAAAACTGTCATCTCAAGGCCACTTATTTGCTATTGAATTGGGTTGTCAGTTATATCGCAGTGCAACAGCATCTTGAAACTCCCTCAAAGTTAAGAGTGTACCCCCTGGATCATACGCTGGATTCAGCCATGCGGGTGCTCTAGTTGTACTGACGTTTTTAATAATCTAAGCAAGATTCCTCTCCAAGGATTGAATGAGATCTGATGAAATATGAGCCCATCTGCAAAAATTGGAATGTCGGATGTGGCTCAGCAAATCTCGTCGATTATTCAGAAGAAAATATTGTTGATAACCATTCCCATTAAACTCAATCGTCCATAACAAGTTCATGTAATCTACATTTTCTATTTCGGTTTGTTATAAATAATTAATAATTATTTAATAATTTAATTTATTTATTCGTTATTAAAATAATTAATTCTAATTAATTAATTATATTTTGTCAAATTAAAAATGAAATAAAATTTGGTCGTTTTTTCTGGTTTTAAACTTTCCAAGTTTTTTATTTTTTCAATTTTATTTAATGATATAACGTTTAATAGGCAATACTTAAACTCACAGAAAATTCGTGTGGGTTTTCTTTGTGTTGCAAACTTGAAGGTCAAGCAAGTGAATACAATTACAACAATCCGTACAGCACTTCTATCTCATTGAAAACCAAAGCAAATAATAAGTAAAATATATTTGTAAATTCTAAAACAATTATTTATCTAGGATTATCCGTATCATATATATTTCGAATCCAATCGATAAACCATTAAAATTGCAGGTGATATATTTATTAGTTTATTTTTGATTTATTTTAATATATTTTTATTCGTTTATAGACTGCAATTCATGTTACTTAAACATGAATTGGTTGCGAAGTATAATTAAGCATGATTTCATTTAATTTGGCTATTAAATAGTAATATGTTACGTTGTTGTTGCATAGTGACATGCTACGTATTGATCTTCTTCGGACGGCGATATTCTTCAGTCCTTCTATGTAATCTTTCCAAATTTTAACACTATATCTTTGAATTTGCCAGGTTTATCATATTTGTAATTATTAATCTATTAAATGTTGTCATATTGATATAGCAAATATAATAAATTAGATTGAAGGCGTACAGCGCAGTTATATAATCCACTCATTAAATATCACTATTGAATTATATCCTAATAATTGTCAAGTTATGGCTTAACGGCTTTCTTTCCGAATGTTCGTTTCATTGCTAGCATTTGCCAATTATGAAACAACAACTATGTCTTGGCATAGTTATAAATGTAACACAAAGTTACATTGTCAACCACGGGTCGTGGACGCAGTGCAGTGTACGAACCAAACTACTCTAGACATCGCGATCCTGGGCGACAGACAAGAGTTCTGTTTCAGATAGTACAAGGCAAACTTCAGCCAGTTTCGAGATTTGATCTCTTTAATGGTACCGGGGTCTTTCACAAGTTCTCTTTCCATAAAGTCCGACCTGGAAAACCCGAGTCTATTCCGGATGACCGAATTCCTTACCTTATATCTAAGGCTAAGACCGGCCATACCGCGAAGGAACCTCATTTCGGTCGCCTGTTTTTGAGATCGTATCATTTCGGTCATAATACAAACCTCATGGCATAGGTTAATATAGTAGGAACAAAAATTGTGTGGTAAAGCAAAAGCTTTATTTAAAGCAAAAGTTTATTGATCGGATTTCTTTCTGAATCGGCTTTCATAAATATGTGCCTGGTTTGGCATTTATTCCAACGTCCCCATCACCCTCTTCGGAGTAGGGTTCAATTACGTGGTTCAAATGTTCTTCGCGGTCATTTTTTAATTATTCGAAGAAACATGGTACAGAAATTGGGCGCAATGCAATTTGATAGAAGAATTGTTGAGCTTGGAACAACCTTGATCCAGACACCGTTGGATGCAGTTTACTTAGTACTTTCACAAGAAGACTACGAATGGATCAAACAATGTTTTGTGTTGTATTTCATTATTTTAACAACTAATTAACTTATTTACGAACTTATTGTGAGCCAGCTATTTGAGCTAATGCTCATATGTTGTTAAATGTATAATAAAATATAAATATATTATTATATATAAATATATATAATTATATATAATTTCAAGCGGAAATTTCTGCCTCATTTGTTTGACTTCAAAAAAGACCCTTAAGCATGAAGGAGCAGAAATTATTGTAAGCCAGCTATACTATAATATAGTATACATTTCAGTATAATATAATGTTGCGAAACTCGTTCCGTCTCAAAGGGCCTAATATTCGACTGTTGAAAGATCTTGATGTATCAGAACGAAAAAAATTATCGAAGGCTAAAGAGGAACTAGCATCTCGTGTTGCTAAAGGAGAAACAAATCTCTATGTGAAAAATTTTCAGATTGTGAAGCGACGCACCCGGCTGAGTTGGAGCCCACTAGTCATGTCGCCTCGCGTGCATTCTGTAATCGAAACGGGCTCGTCTACTCTGCCTATCAGAGTCTAAATGGTTTAGCGTCCGATTTTATTTCAAGAATCAAATCTAGTCATTTCATCAATACTCGGAGACTTCAACTGTCAATACGTTCGAATAATATTATTAATATAATATTAGCCATTTTCCACTTCCGAACTGTCGATTCATAATTTAAACAAACTCCACTCAACACATATGGAAAAAACCTTAATCTTCCAAACGTCCCCTTGTATGGATACTATCAGTTTATGAGTACCACTGTGATACTGAAAAGCTTTCATATTCGTCCACAAAAGATCTGATTCCTGCATTTGTAATTTATGTAACAGTTTCTCACTTTGGCATGTTTTCCACTACAATAATATACCCTCACAATATCTTGCCTCAATCGATCGTCTCCCTACTTTGCCAAATGCTATTACATCATACAATTATCTGCATTCTTCTACTTAAGAACACTGTATTTAATGCTGCCTTTAGAGATATTTCGGGTCTATAAACCTTATAGACCCGAAATAGTAGAAGATAAAATATTTACAATATTAAATATTACAATATTTAATTACAATAAAATATTTACAATAGTTTAATTGTAAACCTAATAGTTAATCAATACTGTCTGATATTTTAACTCTAATTGTGGGTAGCTTGACTCTGATTACTTATGTATTTCCTGCTTTGATTTACATTGTTTGAATTTTATTTTATTTTATAAAATAAGGCATATTTGTGGTAATAAATCTATATTTTTAATATATTAATGTATTTATATTTATTATTAATAAATCACAATTGCTACGTAATCGTCAATATTGTAATATAATTGCAATCAAAATGTTTTTTAATCAATATTTCGTATTTAGCAACATCCTCCACCATTCATTGCTAATAATAATTAGTTTCTTCTGAAACATAGCATGTTTCAATACTCGCGGATTTGATTTTATATTTTTATCTGATAAAATTTAATTTCGTATAGAAAATTATCAAAAAGGGTTAAACAATTCATCTAAGCATATGATTGGGCATAATAAATTAGCCACATGAGAAAAGATTTTTTAATATAAATGTTACAACGTTTTCGGTTATACATGTGACCCTTTTCACTGACACTTTCCTAGAGTTATTTGGTTCGTTTGCAAGTATTATGACATCGTCTAGCTCAATATAGTTTCTTTTTGAGGGAATGGTTCAAAATAGTTTCTTTCCATCGTACATCGGAATGTTCCTTTATTCCAATGGTGTAATGGTCGTTTAGTCTGATCCACGTAAATTACATCACATTTTTTGTAAACAGCTACTATCTTGAAAAGGGTCGCTGTGTATGACCTAAACGTTGTGCCTAAGCATAAGATAACTTTGTAAAGTTAAAAAATGAGAAAAAGTGTTTAATTTAATTGATGATATTTATTTAATATGATATTTTTGTGAACTGGCCAATATTTTGTAAACCAACTTGCAATTCCGTTTACTGAAAATATTGAAGATTTCCGTTAATTTCTAGCATCCATTGATTTGATGAATTAAAAATCATGGATTACAGAGCAGCAGTTCATAGAATTAGATTAGTTCCACATCAACACACCACAAATTAACAATTAATCTGTATTTATAGTTATAATCCGGGATCTACAGAATAAAATTCGAATATCAACTGGACGGGAACTAAACAAAAATATTCATTAGTACAAAAACATATTGTTGTTCCGACAATAACTCACAGATTTTATCAGCACAAAACGTATTAGGCATATACATAGCGATTCCAATTACGACAATCGTATGTTACTTACAGGCTAGCCTTGGAGTTTGAAAGTAAAACATATGGCGATCTCTCTCCATTTATCAAACCTTACTCCTTTAACGTCATGCAATACGCCGATGACATTCTAATCTATGCTCATGCACCCGCACATCGCATACACGATATCGGCATTTCTGCCTCCAACTGTCTTTCTTCTATCTACAAACGTCTCTCCAATCTCCATCTCGTTCTAAACGCCAAAAAGTCCAAAATAATGTGGATCCTTCCCCGTAAACCAAGCATATCTCCTCCCATTGTATCTTTTGCCTCATCGATCATCCCTATAGTCCACAATCTCACTTTCTTAGGCTTCCATTTCGATGATCACCTTTCCCTTAAACCCTTCGTCCGTGACAAGGTCCGCTCGTCTAACTTAATTCTTCGTGACATCCGCCGTATCCGCCCCCTTATCGACTTCCGTTCTTGTATGTATCTTCTTTCATCGCTTCTTTTCCCTAAAATCGATTACTGCCTTAGCCTTTTCGCCAATTCTCCAAAATCCATCATCCTACCCCTACAACGAATAATCAACACCGCCGTTCGAGTGCTCTTTCGTCTCCGTCGCTTCGACCACACATCCACATATTTTGCCCAACTCTCCTGGCCCACCATCCACATCCGCATCAAACTCCGCCTTCTTCTCGTTACTTTTCGTCTCATCGCTGTCGGCTCCCCATCGTTCATCAACCTTCCTTTCTTAGACGATACTCGCCCCACCTCGCTATCGCTTCGTTCCTGTCATACCCTCTTACTCCACGTTCCTAATTACTCCAACAACTACGGTCTCCGATCCTTCCTCGTCGCCGCCTCACTCGCCTGGAATCAACTTCCTCTCGACGTCCGCCGCGCCCCCTCCTTTATCACATTCAAACACCTCCTCCGTTCACACCTTCTCGACACCTGATTCACAGTTTTGTTTTGTTGTGGTCATGTAAGCGTGCGCTGGCACGCATTTGCCACGTTAAAATAAATCCTTTTTTTAATGTGTCCAAAGCATTTAAACTCTAAAATTGTTTGAAAATATGGTTTTGCCGAATACTTAAAATTTTTGCTTCACGTGAAAATAGGAAATAAATATTTTAAAAATTATACACCTGGAAGTTGTATATGCCATTTCATAAAAAATTAAATCGCATCTTTTTATATAAAATATATTTAAACTGATTATAGGAAAATGTTTTTTTTACAAAAATGCTTTATTCTTTTTTACGTTTTAATTTTTATAATGTTGTTCTTGTCTATATTGTTTGGTATTAGTTGATTTTATAAAATACAATATCAAATACTTGTGTGTTAATTGAAATTTACGATACTAAAGTATTATAGTCTCAAATAAAGATCATTCATACTCATTATGTATTCACAAGTCAAAACTGACAAGTCATGACTCATCATGAGTCATTATCCAGACTCTCAAGTTAAAACATTTTGAATAAACGCATTATTAAGTTCACTGTTTAAGTTGAAAATACTTAAAATCTACAAATTCATTTCAAAGTTTCATTGTTAAATTCACTATTTAATTATAAATTTTAAACGCTAAAGCATTTATTCGCTGCATGACATTAATTTTTGAACAAAACCTCTTGACTTATTTTGCTTATATATCAAATATAAAATAAGAAATTCAATTTTTTAATCAAATGTTTCATATTGTTTTTTGACTATTTCTAGTTTACTTCTGCATTTTTTGCGCACAAAATTATTGATTATTTGATTTCTAGATAAAGAAATGCACAATTGCCTTCGTAACATCAATAGAAAATGTTGTCGATTTGCCTAGCAGTGGACAAGCTCAGTTTGCAATCTGTGTGGACCCAAGCTCGGAGCATATCGGGCCTTATGATGGATTCATTGAATTAGTGGAAATAAACTGTGTTCCAACAAAACAACCAATTTTTATTAAGTGCAAACTTTCAATCAAAGTTTATACTACTAACAAATAAGTGTATACTACTCGGTTCTTTGATTTTCATTTTTTTGCTCGGTTGTTTATCTAAAAATCACAATTGTCCAATATTTTTATGATATAATTGCAATTGAAATTGTTTGATGAATATTTTTTGGACGCTACCTTAATCCTATCTATAAGTCAACAGCAGTACGCTACATTTCAGTATTGGTGGACCTAATCAGCTACTGATCCAATACCTACGTTTGACGTTTCGGTACTTTTAATGTTGGCTGACAATTACGCGACTCGTCTGTTGTATTTACTATAAAATGTTCAATGAAATGCTATTCCATTAAATTAATAAATTGTTATTTATTAATATTATTTATAATAATAAATTATTATATTGTTAAGCAAATTTAATTAACTTCAATTAAAGTTGTAAAATGTGATAAGTACCAAAACGTGAATTAGTCAGTAAGTCAATTAGTGTCGAATATTAAATAAGCGGTCGAGCTGGGTGATCGTCAGCAAGCATTAAAAAGGGCCGAAACGTAGTTGTGACTAGATTATGTTATTTTTATTTAATATATCAATAGGAATAAAGTGAAATATTAGTAAAACATGTAGTCATAACATGAATTCAACAGAGGAAATACGTCATTAGCATGTATTTGGCCTCGCTGCTATGTTGAATCGATTAATATGGGCAGAAACTGATATCATTCATCCTGTTGACCTCTAATCCTTATTCTAATACATCGTACGTTATTTATTAGTAATTCATAAAAATTAACTTTATTCTATAATTTAACTTTATATAATTCTAATTTGTTCGAAAACAGTGAGGAAGACGTCGTGTCAATAATAATATTATAATAATTTATTTAATGTGGCAAATGCGTGCCAGCTGCACGCTCACAAGTCCACTAACACAAAATGAAAAAGACAAGCAGATAAATTGTTTAAATGGGATCGGATTTGTCGTTTGAAGCACGGCAGGGAAGTTGATTGGCATATATGAATGGGCAGATGGTTCCACGATAGAGGAGCAGCCACCAGGAAGGAGCGGAGTCCAAAAGAGGTAGAGTAGTTTGGGACATGTAAAAGAAGGGAATTACAGGAACGCAAGGAACAGTAAACAGGATGAGAATTATCAAGAAAAGGAAGGTTGAGAAATGAAGGGGTATGAAAAGTTACAAGGCGGAAAGCAACGATAAGAAGACGAATTTGAACACGACAATAAATTGTAGGCAAATCGAGAGAAGCAAGATGGTAGGATGTTTGATCAAAACGACCAAGACGAAGGAGAATTCGGACGGCTGCGTTGACGATGTGTTGTGGGGGAAGAAGAGTGGATCTAGGTGAGTTGGAAAATAGACAAAGACAATAATCGGGTCTAGAGAAAAGGAAAGAGGATATGACAGTTATGCAAGAGGGGAAATCGATTAATCTACGAACTTGACGGAGTTTGCGGAGTATCAAGGTAGATGAGCGTACTTTATTTCTAACGAAAGCTTTAAGTGAAAGTCGGTTTTTGAAATGGAAGCCTAGGAAAACGAGATTATTAACGATAGGAAGAATTGGAGAAGTCAATGATACGGAGGGAGGTTCTAAGTCGAGGCGTCGAGGAAGGATTCACATTATTTTGGATTTATTAGGATTCAGAATAAGACGAAGAGCGGAAAGATTATTGAAAATTGCGGCAAGACAGTCGGAAGCAGAAACACTAAGATCATGAATACGATAAACAGGTGCATGAGCATAGATGATAATGTCGTCAGCATATTGCATAACATGGAAGTTAAATTTATGAGAAATCGAAGACAAATCATCAAGAAGAGAGAAAAGTATAGGGCCTAATACGGAGCCTTGTGGAACCCCATTACGAAATGGAAGAGGGATGGGAAATATAAGAGTTAGAACATTCGCGAAAAGTACGGTTTGATATATATATTCAAACTTTTGGCAACATTTACAATTATATATGAAGAAAACCAAGCCACATTGTGTAAAGAGAAGCCATAATCATGACGAAGGCGATGGAGAAGAATCGAGTGATCGACGACGTCAAAATCAGATGATAGACCAAGAGAAACTACGACAATACATAATTTTTGATAGCGCGTGATGAGTAAGTCATTATAAACTTTAAGACAGGCAATTTCAGTGGAGTGATTAGAGCGAAAAGCAGCTTTGTGAGAACAAGACACTCAAGTAGTTTAGAGAGGGTTGGGAGACTTTAGATGGTACGAATATGGTAATGAGGGGTCGAGAGATTGCTTTTTGAAGAGAAGGCGAACAGTGACGCATTTCCAGTTGGAAGGAAATGTGCGGCTGCAGATTGGACAAGTTGAACAATGTTGTTTAGAAGGATGAGATAGATAAGCATATATATTTTTAAGTAATTGAGTGGGAATTTGGTTAAAAGGTGATGTTTTATTAGGTAATGACATAATAACCGAAGAAACTTCATCAGACAAAACGGCAAAGTTGTAATAGTTCTAGGAGGTTAGTATTTAAAGAGAAGAGAGTATACAATGGGAATATGTTAAGTAGGCAAAGTAAATTAGATAGCTTAGATTGTAGATAAGAAGAAAAGTCATCAGGATTTATATTACAAGGTGTAGATGATCGTAAAAGAATTGAGTTTAAGATTTTCCAATGAGATTTAGAGTTGGAAGCGCTGAAACGTCGGAGTCGACTAAGCATAAGGTTATTGAGGATCGACGTAAGTATCTGCTGTCCCCTCAGAAATGGCTCACAACTCGCAAATGCAAATATCGCGACGACGATCTTCAGTAATAACCGCACAACCTCAACATGAATCCATAAAATCCTCAATAATGACGCCAGGTAACATTCAACATGACGTAGGCATGACTAGGTCTGTACTTCTTAGAGGTGTTTCAAAAGCAAATGTGATTAACTCTCAAGACACTCCTTCACTTAATAGCATGGCATCTGCATATGACTCTCGTCAGGTACCTCGAAGAAGGGAAGATTTTCATAACCGTGAACAGTGTTTAATTATTGCAAACGTAAAGGAATCTGTCGCTATAAATAGCCAGGCACGATTAGACGACGAGTTGGGACATCTACAATCCATTCTTTCGGTGGTATTGCATGAATGTCAAGACGAAGTTGTTAAGAGCATGAAGATAAATGCCGCTTTTCGTCTCGGTAAGATAAGTAATGAGTTGAGACCCAGACTGCTCAAAGTAGTGTTCAACTCCGCTGAAATTATTCACATAATCTTTAACGGCTCATATCGTTTGAAAGGGTCGAGTATACGTCTGCTACGCGATATGAGCATAGCTTATCGATTACGTTTGAAAGAGGCTAAATCAGAGTTAGCATGTCGATTCGAGTTGGGTGAAAAAAAATTGACAATACAAAATTTTCGAGTTGTGCGGAGGCGTCTACATATTCATTGGAAGGGACTGTCAGATGTGATCAATCCTGCAAGCCTTCTTACCACTTTGGCGCCCTCCGCCTAAGACGTGAAATATTCACTGTTTCACCTTGCCTCAATGTCGATCGGTGTATTCGTGAATTTCGAAAATCTCTTCGCGATTCTTCCTTCAAGTTGAGCACAAATAACGATGGTTTAAAAATCATTTATTCGAATATTCGTAGTCTACTTAATAAGTTAGATGAAATAAAATGTCTCTTTCAAGATATCGTACCAGATGTAGGTATTTTCACAGAATCTTGGCTTAGTTCGTCAATAGCAGACGTAGATATATTCATTGAGGGATACAGCATAAGTAGAAGTGATAGAACAGGGAAGATTGGAGGAGGTGTTATCGCGTATATCTCTAATAGGCTTCAATTCCGAGTAATTGAAACTCTTAGTGATGCTATTAACCATAATGAAGCATTGTGTATTAGGCTATATTGTCAACACCCAATAACGGTATTGACTGTGTATCGTTCTCCAAGATCAAACACAGATAGCATAGCTGCTTTAATGAAGAGAAGTAGTTATTGTGATAGATTTGTTGTACTAGGTGATTTCAACATGCCATCTGTCAATTAGGTTAATTAAACTTCTAATGACTCGAATGTCGAGAGTTTGAAGCTACTTGGCTTAATAAACAGCTTGGCTCTTAAGCAACATGTCAGTCAGAGTACAAGATTTTCACAGGATTCACATTCACTTTTGGATTTATGCCTTACTGTACCATATGACATTCTTGATAGATTAAGCTATCTGGACCCAATAGGTATATTCAGATCATGTGGTCATTTCGATTGGTCTGAGCGATGTCTACTCACATGGCGTAAATCCGACGTCGTCTGTAAACCCATTCAGAACTGACTTTGCTCTAGTAAATAAATATCTCGTTGGGGTAAAGTGGTTGGATGCTTTTGATGTTGGCGTCGAATATTCATGGCAGTTTTTCAGGGATACTCTGTACCACCTCCTTAATCGTTTCTCACCTCTTCAGAGTAAACACTGTTTGATATCGATCTTACCGCCTTGGTTTAATAGCGATATAAAACATGCTTTAAAGATGAGACGTAAGGCCTTTAATAACTATCGTAAAGACAGAGCTAATTTCAGCACTTATAAGAAATGGCGAAACCTCGTTACGTCCATGAAGCGAACTGGTAGGCGATCTTTCGAAAATCAGCTAAGTATAAACTGTCACCGTGATCCCCGCTCTTTCTTTAGGTATGTGACTGCTAAGCATACGCGTTGTAAACCTATAAATTGTATTCAACGTGACGATAGGAAATTCATAACTGATTCTTTGCAGATATCAAATATGTTTAGAAATCATTTCCATTCTTTGAATCTTGACCATAAGGATGTGACAATGGGTGATCCGTGTACATTTGAATCGCCCGGAGATGACACCAGCGACCTCTTCCGATGTGATGATGTTCTCCAAGAGCTTCGGAAACTTAAATGCAAAGCAGGTGCGGGTCCAGATGGCTTACCGCCAGTATATCTGCGCAACATCGCTGACATAATATGTCATCCGCTTTACAATATTTTCTCTGCGTCTGTTGCTTTTGGCGTTGTTCCTTCTGATTGGCAGAATTCCATCATCTGTCCTATTTATAAGAAAGGGGATAGTTCGTCCATTAACAATTATAGGCCTATTAGTTTCACTTGCGTGTGTTGTCGTGTGCTAGAAAGATTGATTAAACGACGAATAATATAATTTCAAAATAGATTTCAAATTTTGAACCCAGCACAGCATGGCTTCCGAAAAGGTTATTCCACGACTACTAATCTTGTACATGCACGTGAAAATTTGTATCACTATTATGATCAAGGTATACCAGTTGATGTCATTTTCTTTGATTTCTCGAAAGCGTTCGACTCAGTTAATCACACGCGCCTTATTGAGAAGTTGGAGCACATTCATCTTGATAAGAGGATCATAAACTGGATTCGTGTATTCCTTTCCAACCGACAAAGTGTCGTACGAGTAAATGAGTCGCTGTCGAGTCCATTTCCAGTGTTGTTAGGTGTTCCACAGGGAAGTGTATTGGGTCCCATCTTATTCAGTCTTTATATCAACGATTTGATACCAAATATCAGCTCATTCATTTTATTATATGCAGATGATCTTAAAGTTTGGCGACCTATTATTTCCGATCTTGACAAACAACATTTACAAAGCGACGTCGACGTTATATCCAATTGGTCTATACGAAATCACTTGAGGATCAATTCCGCTAAATGTACATGTATGCGTATATCACGAAGATCATGTGATCATCTTGGAGGTGAGTACCAGTTTGGTTCAATTAGTATCGAAAGAACCCACTCATATAAAGATTTGGGAGTTTGGGTTTGTGCTGACTTATCCACTCGAAAGAATTCAGACTACGTGTGTTGCATCACAAAACGCTTAATAGGACATACTCGTCGAGCTCTGATAGGCATAGATCCGTTATGTTACCATACCTTAGCAAATGCATTTTTCTTGAGCCATATCTTTTACGCATCGCCAGCTTGTTATCCCGAAACTACTTATGAGCGTCGTGCATTGGAGAAAGTGTTCAGATCAACAACTAAATTAGTCTCAGGGCTGCATATTTATGGCTACGCGAAACGCCTCCAGATATTAAATATGCCTTGTCTGCGATATATCCGTGACAAGTGAGATCTCTCTTTTTTTTGGAAAATTCTGCATACTAAAGATCATCCACTGTCACATCTACTGCAACTGAGAGGTCAACCTTCTCTTCGCGGACATCCCCTGATGCTGAAAACAAAGGTACATGCATGCAGTTTCCTGCTTTGCCAAACGAGTCGTACGATCTTGGAATTCGCTTGAGAGTGCGACCGTTTTGTCGTCTACTGCTTCAAGTTTTTGCGCCCTACTGGATGATGACCCTTCATTCTCAAGACAACGGTGGGATTTTCAGTAGTTTATCTGATGAGGGAGGGACAAAACGACTCTTATTCTTTTTATTCTTTTTAATTTGTGAAGCAACTTGTAAAAAGCCTCGGCTCAATTTGTTGTCAATTAATAATAATGGTCGGTTCCAATTTTTATGGAAGCGATGTTCGTAAGAGATCACATTGCACAGCAAGAGACGCCAATTGTTTCAGATGTGGAAAGCGAGGTCACTTTTCTACGAATGATACGTATGGTCGATCCCTACATGACGACCTTGATCGAATACACAAATGGAGTGTAGCTACGGGCATGATACTAAACTTTGATAAATGTTTTCATATGAAGCTAGGAAAAAGTAAACATGATCGTGAATTTCGATTACAGGTTCATATACCCAAAGTTGTATCTGAGTGTAGGGGTTTGGGTGTCATTTTGCACAGAGCATTGAGAACTTGCTCAAATACGGACTTTATTCATGGTAAGGCAAGTAAAGCTATGTATTGCATCAAACATACGTTAGCAAGGCTAAACCCATTAAGTTTTAAGAGAATATATTGAGCGTTGGTTCGCCCACACATTGAATTGTATCCAGGCATTATTTCTATCTACTAAGATAGAAATAACGAAGTTTGAGTCAGTGTTTCGAAGAGGCTCCAGATTGTGTTTTCAACCTGCGTATTCATACGTAGACCGCTTACTTTCCTTACTTATGCTTTTAGTGCGTCAAATGTTGATTTACCTAGACCTCATTGCGACGTGGCAGATGACTCATTTAGCAGAGGGATTTCCTTCTCTAGTTATTGTCGTAAACCCACTTTTCCAATATGACAATATCTGATTGGAGGACGCACGAATCCGACGGGGAACGAATTGTTCTTCATATTTTAAGGTCGTCTGTATAAAGCTACAAAGCTGAATTCAAAACATTAGGCAGATCATTGACATTTATACAGAACAGAAGATGACCAAGTACAGACCCTTGTGGGACTCTAGCATTATATCCAGCCCATTAGGAAAATACTCCATTTACGAAAACTTGCGGAGAGCGGTTCGATATGAAATTACGAACCCAAGAGACTAGCAGTGGGTCAATCTTGAGTAAATGTATTTTCGAAATTAATATGTTCTAATGTACACAATAGAATGCGTTTGAAAAATCGAAAAACAAAACATCAACGCCGGTACCAGTGAGCACTCATCATGTGTAACAAGAAGATTTGTAACTGTGGAACGGTTCTTTCTAAAGCCATGCTGTCTTTCAGAAAATAATGAATTCTGTTACAAGTAATCATTGATACGATTGTCCACAATCCTTTCAAGCAAACGGCAAAATACGCAGGTCAGGCTGATCGATCAGTAATTTATAGGGAAAGACCTATCACCCTATTTGTACAGTGGAGTAACAATTGACAATCACTAGGGATTGGGCACCCGACAGAATAGAGGCAACAAATATCCAATACAGGAGGGTCGCAATATAGCACGCAAGCTTTTTTAAAAATACAGCAGGCTAAGGATCATGATACAATGAACCATATGATTTGATGCTTTTCAGCTCACGGTAGACATCGTCAACTGAGAATAGACACAACACGTCACCGACCGTAATTCGGCGGAAATTATTTAGATTAATATTTTCGTAATCGGTAGATGATACGTATAAACCAGCAAATGTATTGGCTATTTCAACTTCATTTGTTACGGTTTAGCTATCGTCATTTACGAGTAAAGAGACATTGTTTCTATAGCTTTTAGGATTAGCGTAATTAGATAAGACACTTGGGCAGTGTACCGATTTAAATTTTCGCCAATTCTCCAAAATCCATTATCTTACCCCTACAACGCATCATCAACTCCTCCGTTCGAGTGCTCCTACGTCTTCGTTGCTTCGACCACACATCCACACATATTGTCCAACTCGCCTAGCCCAGGGAATTACAGGAACGCAAGGAACAGTAAACAGGACGAGAATTATCAAGAAAAGGAAGGTTGAGAAATGAAGGGGTATGAAAAGTTACAAGGCGGAAAGCAACGATAAGAAGACGAATTTGAACACGACAATAAATTGTAGGCAAATCGAGAGAAGCAAGATGGTAGGATGTATGATCAAAACGACGAAGACGGAGGAGAATTCGGACAGCTGCGTTGACGATGCGTTGTAGGGGAAGAAGAGTGGATTTAGGTGAGTTGGAAAATAGACTAAGACAATAATCGAGTCTAGAAAAAAGGAGAGATGATATGAGAGTCATACAAGAAGGGAAATCGATCAATCTACGAACTTTACGTAGGTTGCGGAGTATCAAGGTAGATGAGCGTACTTTATCTCTAACGAAAGGTTTAAGTGAAAGTCGCTTGTCAAAATAGAAGCCTAGGAAAACGAGATTATCAACGATAGGAAGAATTGTAGAATTTAATGATACGGAGGGAGCTCGAAGCCGAGGCGTCGAGGTAGGATCCACATAACTTTGGATTTATCAGGATTCAGAGAAAGGCGAAGGGAAGAAAGATGATTGGAAATTGAGACAAGACAGTCGGAAGCGGAAACACTAAGATCGTGAATACGATAAACAGGTGCATGAGCATAGATGAGAATGTCATCAGCATATTGCATAACATGGAAGTTAAATTTATGAGAAATCGAAGACAAATCACCAAGAAGAAGAGAGAAAAGTATAGGGCCTAATACGGAGCCTTGTGGAACACCGGACGGAATGGACGAAGGATGAGAGAGAAGAGTTAGAATATACGCGAAATGTACGGTTTGATAGATATGAAGAAAACCATGATACAGTGGGTAAAGAGAAGCCATAATCATGACGAAGGCGATGGAGAAGAATCGAGTGATCGACGATGTCAAAAGCAGACGATAGATCAAGAGAAACTATGACACTACATAATTTATGATCGCGCGATATGAGTAAGTCGTTATAAACTTTAAGACAGGCAATTTCGGTAGAGTAATTAGAGTGAGAAGCGGCTTGGAAGGGAGGAAATAAGTTAGGGGAATAGAGATATGTATTAACTTGCTTAAGAACGAGACGCTCAAGGAGTTTAGAGAGGGTTGGGAGAAGTGAAATAGGACGGTACGAAGATGGTAGTGAGGAGTCGAGAGATTGCTTTTTGATGAGAGGACGAACAGTGGCGCATTTCCAGATGGAAGGAAATGTACAGCTACGGATGGACGAGTTGAACAATGTGGTTAGGAAGGGTAAGATAACGGAGCAGATATTTTTAAGCAAGTGAGTGGGAATTAGGTCAGAAGGAGAGGTGTTATTAGGTAATGACAGCAGAGCCGAAGAAACTTCATCAGTTGAAACGGGAAGAAGGTGGAATAGTTCTGGGAGGGAAGTATTTAAAGAGAAGAGTGGGTACAAGGGGGCTATGGGTAGTAGGGAAAGTAAATTAGATAGTTTAGTTTGTAGATAAGAAGAAAATTCATCAGGATTTATATTACAAGGGGTAGATGATCGTGAAAGAATTGAGTTTAAGATTTTCCAATGAAATTTAGAGTTGGAAGATGACTCGAGTTGATTTCGCCAAAAGATAGTACGTTTAGTACGTATAAGAATGAGATATGAACGGCGTTGAGAAAAGTATGAATCACGAAGATTTGGAGGGAGTGAGTTGGGAGAACGTTTAAGAAAGCGTTTATAAATACGAAAAGAGTGACGGAGTCGACGCTTAGAAAGACTACAGTCCGAATCGAACCAGGGAGCATGGCGCAAGCGCTGGGAACGTCGAAGTCGACTATGCAGAAGGTTATTGAGGATCGACGTAAGTTCAGAATCAAACAGAATGCAGAGATCATCGGGAGAGAGATAGTTAAGAGGAAGTGAAAAGAGTGAAGAATTGAGTAAGGCTGTGCAGAGAACAGGGATATCGAGAAGCTTCCAGGGTCGACTTGGTGTAGATAAAGGTAAAGGCGGAGAAGGAGGATGGGGACGAGTAAGAGTAAGAGTGGCAAGGAATTGATCTGCAAACCAGGATCAGTAATTGACAAGGAGGTATAGTCATTGAAGCAGTTAGGAACAGCAATGATGTCGAGAGCACCGCCGAGAATATGAGTTGAGCTTGTTGAAAGTAATTTATAGTTAAAATCAGAAAAACGATTAGTAAAAGCGATTGAGTCAGAGGCAGACGGGCAATCAAGACGATTGTTAAAGTCACCGAGAACAAAAGAAGGAGTATAAGACAATGAACAGTGAGACATTAGATCTGCAAGGTCGTTAAAGAAGATACGTGATGGGGCAACTGAACCTGGACGGTATACAATCACAAGTTCCAGAGGGAAAGGCGTTGATAATCTGCATATGAGTAATTCGAACGAAGTGTAACGGATGTTAACGTTGATTTTACGTAAAGACATTGGGTGACGAGCAATGGCAACAATACCGCCATGGTTAGACGCAGTAGATGTATGAGATGTAATTTGACGAGCTGATTCAACTAGAGAACAACCAGAGCGACATAGACGACGAATAGCAAGATCGTCGGAGTCAGAGTGCCAGGATTCGGAAATGCAGAGAATATCGATAGATAATTGATCGAAGATATCGAGAAGCATATCAGCTTTATGAAGAATGGAGCGAGTGTTGAATAGACTAAGACGAAAAGTATGCTTAGGAGTGAGATTGACTAGCGAAGAAGACAAGGGGGAGAGATGGGACGCCATCGAGTTTTTGGCCTTGTGTGAAGAACGTGAAAATTTCCGTTGATTTTACGTATAGATAAGGATGACTCGCCGTTTGTTTCACGTCGATGTTTTTCAATGCGAGCTAAATTGAGCTGGGCAATATCAGAAGGGGAGCGGTCAGGAAAGATACGGCAAGTAGAGGAAGTGGTAAGAAGTTTAAAACGTTGGGAGAGTACCGAAGAGGCATGTGAACTATGTCGGAAAACGATTTTTAAGAGTGGAGGACTGAGATGATTGGATTTAGTGGATTTGTTTAAACGAATAAAGGATACAGGAGCGATATTATTGAAGAGTGATGGGTTATCATCAGGTAGAATGGTTGCTAGGATAGACCTGAAAGCAGATACATCATCATCGAGGCGAGATTGTGGAGAAGCAGATTCGGAAAGCTTTAAGTTTGATATGATTATACAGCGATCGCGCGAAGGAAAACGATTTCGTGGAAGTGGTGGACGGACAGAGCTGGTAGGAGTCGAGGTAGATGAGCAGATAGAAGTGGAAATGACAGGGGTGCTTGATAAAGAATTAATATTGGTTGGAGCAAGTGTGACAAGAGCGGGGTGTTGAATCGATTGATCAGAGATGTGACTGGTGATGAATTTAAATGAAGGATTTAAATTATTTGGAAGTGTTACGTGGGAGGTAGAGTAAGGGGAATTAAAATAGGTTGGGGCATGAGTGACAGGAATGGAGTGTTGAATCAGTTGATCGGAAATGTTACTGGAAATGATTTTGATGGAAGGGTGTAAATTATTGAGAGGTGATACAGGAGAGGTCGAGTAAGGAGTACGTGAGGAGAATAAAGAAGTTTGAGATTTATTTAGATTGGGGGAGGAATAGGAAAGAGGAGGTACGAGATGAAAAGCTTTACCGTTAGCATTGTTAGAATGAGAAAGATTAATGGAAGTTTGGTACGTAGTTGAACGAGGAGTGTGTGAGAGAGTAGGTTCAATAATGGGATTATATGATGCGAAGTCAGGTGTTGATGCGAGGGAAACATCTAAAACAGCATTGGTCTGAGTGGTCGTGTGTGATACAGGAGTAGATGAGCAGGATAACTGTAGTAGTCGTACTCATGTACAAAAAACGCAAGTGAAATGTTTACGTTTATACACCGAGTGGTCGGATATTTTAACACGAACAAGTGTCCATACATCGCAATCTTTGGAATCACATCCAACTTCAAAGCTGGTATAACCATCATTGCATTCCGATGTGGAAGATTCTTGATCAGGAACAGGGATCTGAGATCGCGCTTTTTTAGGCATGACCTTTTGTCGATAGATTGAGCTCAATCCGCGAGCGTAGCGAGCGGAACTGACAGGAATAATCTGGAACTGACAGGAATAATCTGGAACTGACAGGAATAATCTGGAACTGACAGGAATAATCTGGAACTGACAGGAATAATCTGGAACTGACAGGAATAATCTGGAACTGACAGGAATAATCTGGAACTGACAGGAATAATCTGGAACTGACAGGAATAATCTGGAATGTATGTTTATTAGAAACCAAATTTTTGTAAGGTATAACTCCTCGTTATAGGCTAATACGAAACTTATGTACAAGACTAAAACTAAGAAAGCGGAATGAGTTCGCAGCAATTATTGCGATTAAGGCTTATGAACAGCTTAAACAGTTTTGGGCATATGTTCGCCGCAATTGAACTATTCCTTCTCTAATCAATTCTATTAATACAGTGAAGGGTGTATTGACTAATAAAGTTGAAATTGCTGAATCTCTGGCTTCGGGCTTTTCTCTTCCGTATAATGATTCTGTTAAAACTGATATTAATTGGAGATTAGGAGCTATTTCACAACGATCAAAAACTTCTTAAATATATTCCAGTACAGTTGAGGCGTACTTAAGAAATCTTGATCCCCGTAGCTTAAAAGGTCCGGATGGCATTTCTCCATTCCTTCTAAAAACTCTGTCTTCATGTCTTACTCCATTTCTTGCCAAACTATTTCAATACAGTATTTACAACTCATGGGTTCCTAATTCGTGGAAGTCTGCAATTATTGCTCAAATTCTCAAAAAATCGATACCGTCATCTTGCTCAGACTATAGACATATAAGCCTCGCAATTTCCATATACAAAGTTCTGGAGAGATTAATTGCCCATAGAATTTTGCATCATTTAGATGCAACAACACAGGATTATTACAAATTCACATCACGGTTTTCGTTCTAAGCGGTCGTGTCTTACTAACCTGTTATCAGTCCGTGAGTTGTAGACTGAGGCGACTAGCTTAGGTAAATGCGTCAACGTTAACTTTTTAGATTTTTCAAAGGCATTCGATCGAGTTCAGCTTTCTTGTATAATTAACTTGTTATCTCACTATGGTGTTCCTTGTACCATCTGCAATTGGGTTCGGGAATTCCTTAGCCGACTTTTCTACAGAGTTAGAGTTAGGAGCCACATTTCCACTACAAGATATGTAAATTGTAGAGTCCCTCAGGGTACTGTATTGGGTTCTCTTTTTTTATCACATTTCTAAATGACTTATTATTACGTATCCAAAACCCATGCTTAGCCTTTGCCGATGATATAAAACTATGGTGCACTATAAATAGTAAGCTTGATGTTAAACTGTTGCGGAACGACCTTGACCGCATTTGTAAATGTAGTGAAGCAACGCAGATATGCTTAAATATAAGTCAATGCCCATGTATGAGATTTGATATCGTTGGGATCAATCATAGTTACCACATTGGAGGAAAGATACCTACTATTGTGTCGGAACAAAAGGATTTGGGTGTAATAATACACAAGACATTAAAAACACACTTGATAACTGAATTTGCTCGCAGTGAGGCAGTTCGAGCCTTGTATTGCATCAAAAAATGCTTCTCGAGAATGAATCCTTCTGTCTTCAAACTCCTTTAACGTTCTTTGGTTCGTCCACATCTTGAGTATTGCATTCAAGCTGTTTTTCCATGTACTAAAAAAGAAATTGCCGATCTTGAATCAGTGCTTCATGGCAGGTCTCGAATTTGTTTTCATAATTCGTATTCGTATGAGGACAGGCTATCCTTGTTAGGCTTATCTTCAATTAGACAACTACTGTATCTTGATCTCTTGGCAATGTGGCCAATTGTCAAATATTTTGAAAGATATTCCACAAATGTTATAAAGTTTAGAACTACAAATTGTTGTGGACATCGCCAAACCCTCTATAAATTTCCCCCTGGTAAAAATCCTCGAATAATGAGACACTCACATCGTGCAATCAGCATTTGAAATGCACTATCTGAGGAAATTACTTGTGCCTCCAGCTATTCACATTTTAAACTTTAAGTGAGGAAGTGGCATTTGATCGTGTTCCGCACGTGATGTTGCTTGGCGTTCTGTAATCGTATCAAACTGATAAATGGCTAATAAATTGAATTCAGAATTTTTTACGCGACCGCCTTTTTCGCGTACGCGTAGGTTAATCTTTATCATTACCTCGAAAAGTATCTATCGGTGTACCTCAAGGGTCTGTCTTGGGTCCAGTCCTCTTCAACATATTCATAAATACCTTTTTGGATGAGCTAGTTAGATCAAAGCCTTGCGGGTTCTTGGCTTTTGCAGATGACCTGAAATTATAGAGAACCATTAAGGATCTAGAAGGTATTGTGTGTTTGCAGAAGGCACTAAATGTAGTACATGGTTGGTCTAAATTAACGGGTATCCACTTAAATGTGTCCAAGTGTGTACACTTGGGTTTCGGCAAAAATAGTTTAAAAACAAGCTATTAATTGGAAGTGACTGTATTGTGGAAATGGAACATGTTCAAGACCTTGGCGTCACAGTGCACCGATCTTCTAAAACGCGAGAGAATACAATGCGTGCATGCAGCGCAGCTAGTCGGATGATGCATATAATTAGGAGTTGTTTCTCCGCACCGAATCCCCAGTCATTGACCATATTATACAAGGCTAAGTTTCAACCATTGATCGAATATGCTGCACCGGTCGCATTTTCATGTACGAAAGATGAAATCTCAAAGTATGAAAAGGAAGAAGAGAACATTCTCTTTGTATAGATATTTTGTACCATGGAAAATTATCTAAAAAATTTCGACTTTCCCACCGAGCGTGTAACATATGGAATGATTTACCCTCTTCCCTTGTGAACGCTGTGAGCTTTCTGGGTGCTCACAGCATTTTTTGTCTATCAATAAAGAATTTTAAGTTCGAAGAATTAAAATTTAACTGTAGGTACATTGTTATACAGAATACTAATGTTCTAAGCTTGAAACTTATAGAAAGATCAATCAAAACAGGAATTGTTAAAAAAACAATTTTAATTGTTTTCGATGGACATGTGAGCACATTTACAGGGGTTAACCCTCGAACAATTTTTTATTCGAAAATTTAATCATTTACGGGTTCCAATCTATCCTACCAACAGGATAGATTATATGATTTTAACACAATGGTTTGTTTTTTTACTTTCTGTATATCGTATATACAGAAATATGTATATTGTATATCGTATATACAGAGACTCCCGTCATCTGCCGTCATCTACAATAAATAACATACAATCTAATATACATACAACGAGGAGAATAAAATCACGAATCAAACGACTATATACAAATGGGTCGGAAAAAACAAAAGTCTCAAGTTCCCAACCATGTTGCGTCCAACACCGATGTTAGAGATGTTTCCAATGGATCTGAACAACAAGTCCTTTGCTCAAACAATGATTGTCACACGTGGGTAAGTATTTGGACTTCAGAATCCCAGGCATCTTGCCTTGCAGACAACGAATTCTACTGTGGCTACTGTTCGGCTAAGATGATAAATACGATGAAGAGTGAAATAGAGAGTCTCAAGACAAATATATTGAAACTATCTGGCAATGCAGCGATGTCCACACATGCCTCTTCGTATTGTAATAAGTCTCAACCTCGATTCCCAATTCTCCCGCATTCGATTGCCTCTAAGAATGCCAAATCTCCCATCTCTTCTACAGGTATTACTATACATCCTTCAATTTTGCCCAATCAATCAGCTCAATCTTCTGATGTTACTGTCATTGACCATTTGCAACCCAGTATTTCTTTTGTCGTATCAGATAAATCACCTTACATTTCTACCCCTCATCGCGTTTCTACGTCATCATCAGATAATCCATTATCAGATAATCTGAAGGAGCCGCAAATTGTATCGCAGCAAGATGGATTTTGTCAAGTTTATAATAAATCTACCGATACAGTGACGGAGCCGCAAATTGTTACAACTAATGTATGTTCACTCCCCGACACCCCACGTCCCGTCCTTCCTGTCTCGTTTCTCAATAACTCGCATCCATCAATTAAAATCACCTCCACCAGCCTCCACTATCCTTCCACTCATAACCTTTCCTCACATCGCTTGCCACCCGCTTTATTATCATTATCCTCTATGTCTCCCGTCGTCAAACCAAATCCCTCCAAATCATCAACTGCCAGCTCTTCTATCGTGATCTCACCTACTCACGTCAGTCGTCCTCCTTTACGGAAGCGCTTTGCTTCTCGCGATCGTTGCGTCATTGTTACTAATATCACGCCTTCTAACTCCTTATCTCCACAAGCACGTCTGGACCACGATGTTTCCGCCTTCAGATCCATCCTCTCGTCTATTGTTCCTGCGGATAAACCATCCTTTTTCAAGGACATTTCTCCAGTCGCATTCATCCGTCTAAACAAATCTTCTCAATCTAATCCTTCCCAGCCCCCTCTCCTAAAAATTGTTTTCAAGCATCGCTCTCACGCGTCTTCTGTCCTCTCTCAACGATTCAAACTCATGTCATCTTCAACCACTCGAATTTTCCCCGATCGCGCCCCTTCCGAAATCGCTCAAATCTCTTCAGCCCGCATCGAAAAACGTCGTCGCGAGGAAAACGGCGAAACTTCACTCGCCATCCGAAACATAGACGGAAATTTTCAAATTGTCCACACCCGTCCAAAAATTCGATGGCGCTCCATCTCTCCTATGTGTCTTCTCCACTAGTCTCTTTCGCCACAGCACACGGTTTCCGCCTCGGTCTCCTCAACACTAGATCTATTCTCAATAAATCCGATCTTATCCTCAACCTATTCACCAAGCAATCCATCGATCTCTTCTGCCTCACCGAATCCTGGCACTCAGATTCCGACGACCTTTCCATTCGCCGTCTGCTCTCTGCCGGTTGCTCCCTAGTCGAATCCGCCCGCCCCCTCAGCTCATGCCCTTCTAAATCCTCTAATCATGGCGGCATCGTCGCATTCGCGCGTCACCCAGCGTCTCTTCGCAAAATCAATCCCCCTTTCAGTCCTTGCTCTTTTGAATTGCTCACTTGTCGTTATTCTAACCCGATCACTCTAGATCTCGCCATTGTATACCGTCCTGGTTCATCAGCTCCTACAGCCTTATTTTTTACCGAACTCGCTGACCTCCTTTCTCATTGTTCTTTGTCCTCAATCCCTTCACTCGTTCTAGGCGACTTCAATATCCGCCTAGACCGCCCCTCTTCCACAGATTCCATCCGCTTCATCAACATTCTATCCAACTACAATTACAAACTAATCTCCACTGCCCCCACACATATACTTGGCGGGGCACTCGACATCATCGCTGTCCCCGATCATTTTGCTGCCCACACCTCACTGTCCATCTCTGATCCTGGTCTATCCGATCACTTTCTTATCACCCTTGATCTCGCTCGCAACCACACCCCTCCTCACACACCTACAATCCTACGTCGCCCTTGGAGAAATCTTGACCTCTCCCTTCTCCGCTCTGCCTTACTCAAATCGTCTCTATCATTACCCACAATAACATATTCATCTCCTCACGATCTCGCCTTTCTTTTCGACTCTGAACTCACATCCACTCTCGATATTCTCTTGCCCTTCAAGTCTCACCCACACCGTCGCTTGCACCGTGCCCCATGGTTTGACATCCAATGCCTACTCTCAAAGCGTCGACTCCGCCATGCTTTTCGAGTCTATCACCGCTCTCTCAGACGCGATTTCCGCTCGATCACTCCGTCTTTCCGTGATTCCTATCTTGCTCTTCGCCGGTCTCATCTCAACCTACTACGTACCAAATGCAACTCCTTCTGGCAGCATAAAATCATCACTTCATTCAACTCTAAGACTCTCTGGCATACTTTTAACTCAATCCTGGCTCGTTCCTCTACGCCTTGCAACATCAATGCTAATGATTATTCGTCATTTCTCCAGACTAAAGTATCCACGCTGCTCTCTCACACCCCGGTCTCCATCCTATCCCACTCTGCCCAGTCTACTCTCATCCTTCCCGAACTCTTTCATCTTCTCCCTGTATCACCTACAGAAGTATCATCTGTCCTCATGTCCTTGCCCAACAAAACCTCACCTGCCGATCCCCTGCCTACCCACATATTAAAATCTATATGCTCATCGATATCCCCATTTCTCACAACCTTGTTTAACTCGTCCATCCGCAGTCGTATCTTCCCTTCACACTGGAAATCCGCAATCGTTCGTCCCCTCCTTAAGAAACAATCGCTCGACCCCTCCCTTCCTTCTAGCTATCGCCCCATTTCACTACTCCCTACTCTTTCTAAGCTCTTAGAACGCCTCATCTTAATACAAATCAACGCTTATCTCTCCTCATCCAATCTGTACCCTCCTTTCCAATCCGCTTTCCGCTCTAATCACTCGACAGAAATCGCATGCATAAAAGTGTACAACGACTTACTCATTTCTCGAGACAAGGCTCTATATAGTGTTCTCATCTCCCTGGACCTCTCCTCCGCATTCGACATTGTCGACCACTCCGTCCTCCTTTCTCGCCTTCGTTATGATTACGGCTTTTCTTCCTCCTCCGTAGCTTGGTTCGCCTCATATCTATCCGACCGTTCCTTTCGCGTCTGTTCTAATTCATCATCCTCCCCTCCCATCCCTATTTTTTGCGGGGTTCCACAAGGTTCAGTCCTAGGTCCCCTGCTTTTCTCTCTTTTGCTTGGCGATCTCTCTCCATTTATCAAACCTTACTCCTTTAACGTCATGCAATACGCCGATGACATTCTAATCTATGCTCATGCACCCGCACATCGCATACACGATATCGCCATTTCTGCCTCCAACTGTCTCTCTTCTATCTACAAGCGTCTCTCCAATCTCCATCTCGTTCTAAACGCCGAAAAGTCCAAAATAATGTGGATCCTTCCCCGTAAACCAAGCATATCTCCTCCCATTGTATCTTTTGCCTCATCGATCATCCCTGTAGTCCACAATCTCACTTTCTTAGGCTTCCATTTCGATGATCACCTTTCCCTTAAACCCTTCGTCCGTGACAAGGTCCGCTCGTCTAACTTAATTCTTCGTGACATCCGCCGTATCCGCCCCCTTATCGACTTCCGTTCTTGTATGTCTCTTCTTTCATCGCTTCTTTTCCCTAAAATCGATTACTGCCTTAGCCTTTTCGCCAATTCTCCAAAATCCATCATCCTACCCCTACAACGAATAATCAACACCGCCGTTCGAGTGCTCTTTCGCCTCCGTCGCTTCGACCACACATCCACATATTTTGCCCAACTCTCCTGGCCCACCATCCACATCCGCATCAAACTCCGCCTTCTTCTCATTACTTTTCGTCTCATCGCTGTCGGCTCCCCATCGTTCATCAACCTTCCTTTCTTAGACGATACTCGCCCCACCTCGCTATCGCTTCGTTCCTGTCATACCCTCTTACTCCACGTTCCTAATTACTCCAACAACTACGGTCTCCGATCCTTCCTCGTCGCCGCCTCACTCGCCTGGAATCAACTCCCTCTCGACGTCCGCCGCGCTCCCTCTTTTATCACATTCAAACACCTCCTCCGTTCACACCTTCTCGACGCCTGATTCACAGTTTTGTTTTTGTTGTGGTCATGTAAGCGTGCGCTGGCACGCATTTGCCGCGTTAAAATAAATCTTTTTTTTTGTATATCTTTTTGTTTTTAATTGGTTATTTATTATTATTTAATTATTTAAATTTAATTAAACATTGTTTTTTAATTTTTAAAAATATAAAATACATAGACTTAGATAGCTGATAATAAATAGTATTATATAGTTGACATTACACTATATGACATTACATGGCATAATATTACATATTATATTTGGCATTACATTTGACATCATAGAGTTATTATTACAAGACAACATAGCAGAGCTCAAAGTAGCGTCACCAAAAAGTAAAACAAATTAATTACATAAAATTTTCTTCCGAAATTCCTTAATTGTACGGGAACGAATCATTGTCTCGTTCGACTCATTACATAGATTCACGACCCTTCGATTTAACTGGACATTTTTTGAGCGTACAATTTTTTGTGTGTATTGAGCACTAACGAATGACCACGCAGCCATTGACCTGATCTAACATCCATTAGCCCGTGTAATACGTGTAGTGTGTTGCGAAGAATCGTCCATGTACTCTGTCGACTCCGAACAAGCATAAAAGAACATTTGGTAGAATTGACAGAATAATGATCAACACAAGCTCCTTTATCAACTAAATTGGCCCATGAGTTCTGCACAACTTGCGGATTTGTGACAGTAAAATGATCACTTCTAAAACCATGTTGGTTAATACCAAAATGGTTTTATTTATGAAATGAGTTCATTTTGTTTAAGGGGCAGCCTAATCCGGATATTGAAAGATTTGGCCTTAGTTTGTTTGATTTCAAAATAGAATAAATAGAAGAAAATCAATAAAATGTATATAGATAAACAAAAATTTTAATTAAGATGCCAATTATATCTTCTTGTGATCAGTTCAATAAGATCTTTATCTTCGACTGTATCTTCAGTTAATATAATCTGTTTAAGAGGGGAAAGTGGGATCGGGGTGTCTTGAATGTTGAAGTGTAAGTCAAGTAAAATTTTACTCTTTTCATCATTGATAAAATCTTTTTTTTGAAGCTCGATCATGAACTTAACAAGAGATGGGTGTCTTGAAAATAAGAGTAGAAAATACTTCATGGGAGTATTAAGAGCTTTATGGGAGTATAAAATACGGAATTCAAGCTTCTGTTATAACCTTCACATACATTAGTTGTTACATGAATTTCATTTAAAACGCTTTCAAAAGCACACAATGACAAATACCTCATATTCATATATAAATTGTTGTTACAGGAATGTCATTTAAAACGCTTTTAAAAGCACACCATGGCAAATACCTCATATTCATATATAAATTGCAGAATTTGGGGAACTACCACCCCTATCTCCCCAATTAGGGAAACAAATACAATAACAGATACAATTCCTCTTGTTTTTTGAAGATTGTATCCAGATTATATTGTTCTGCTCCTTCATGCTCAAGGGTATTTTTTTGAAATCAAAAAAATGAGGCAGAAATTTCCGCTGGAAATTATATATATTTATATGAGAGAATATTTATTAAATAGATTTACATTTAGAGTTTCCGTAAATGGGCTTAAACGCAAAATGTACTATATGTACAATATATTATGATAGGTCAAGTTAGTTGAAGGTTACAATATTAAGATTGTAGTTAATTGTTAATGAATTTGTCTTACCGAAGACCGACGTAATGCTAAGGACGAGCATCTTGCGAGGGCGAAAGAAACGTCTGCTCACATTGAAGTTACACACTCGCTGTATGTCGATCCATGCTTTCGGGCTTGCTTGCTTGCGATGATCGTCAACATATTTTTGGCAGATGGGCTTATGCTTTCTACAGTAGAGAAAGTGAGAGGAATTAATCCGGCGCATTCGAGTTTTGTAACTCTCTCTAAGTACTTACTCCGTTTCCTGTTTTCATGATAGGTATGTGAACTCTGTATATTCAAAGCGTAAGACTGAGCAAGTGGATTGAAAACACAGACGTCCATGAAGGACCGCTCCGTCGAATCGCCAAAAAGACCGTTGCGTACTAAATCGAGCTTAGCAGATCTATCCTTTGTGGTAGAATCATTCTCAAAAATCATCCCTTCAGGAACTGGTGTAAGACATGGTTCGGTTAATACGTTATAGCATACATCCTTTAGAGCTTAACCAATTACATCGCGTATAATATTATGTCGAATGATGGGGATTCCTCCTATTTTACACGATTGGGCGTGAGAGATATTGTGTTTTTCGCCATAAGTGCATTTGTCGGGAATATCGTTTGGACTCCATCCGACGCGTGTTACAAGTGCGTATTGGAATTGTTGTCTTGATAGGACGCGTTTATAGTAGATAGAAGGAAAACTGTTTAACCACAGTGAAGATCCGGGAGCATCGGCGATGTGTTTGAGTAAATTCAGCTGTGTCAAATTTAAGCTACTTATAGCCGTATGTGCTTCCACGTTTTGTGCTACCTTTTTCTCTTGTTTAATTTTGCAGGATATGTGTTGCTGTTCATCATCCAATAGAGCTGCTTCGATATTTAAGAAGGGGGCACACATACGTTTGGAGTTTTCATACTCTGTTATTGTATTTACACTAGGTTTCATTATGCCAAGTCCACCTAGTCCAATCGGTAGTTGTAGAATTGATTCCCACTGTTGATAAGGATTGATCTTACCAGTTATAGCAGGTACAAGTTTATTAAAAATTGTAGTGTCCAGTCGGAAGAGCCATACAGGGTTTAGTGAACAGGTGCGTTTTAGGTGCGTCCATCGGAATTGTAGGCCTTTAGTAAGCATTGTAAAAGCGACTTGACTGTCTATCAAGGCTAATTCTCTCAGTGTTTTGATTTGAACAACCCACTTTTCAGTCATTTTCTCAACGTTTTCCCTTATGTAGTCTGATTCTCCTATAAAACTGCCTAGTAGCTTAACACCACGAGTTGACACTTGTACTCCTCTTTGTTTAAAACATTCGCCATCCCTGAATGAATAACCCTGATGTATTAAGATGGTACATTTTAATGGATTTAAATGGAATCCGTATCTTGGACTTATATCGTAGATATAGTCCCACAGCGATAACAAATCTTCATAGTGCCCTACGCATACTCCGTCGTCTGAGTACCACCGATGAACAATATCAGGAAATCTAGTTCTGAGGTCTTGAATTAGAGGCAGTAAAGCAGCTGCGTATGCACACATTGCAAGGGGATCACCTTGGGTGAACCCTTCCTCAGAGAGAATTATATCTTTGTGTACAGATAATGTAGAAGGAGAGGAATAACAATTTGCAAGGATTATCGACAGACTTGGAGATACTCTGATCATATTCTCGAGTGCGATTGATCTGTTGATGCTATTAAATGCATTTTCAGCGTCCATTATTAAAATACAGTGTTCATCAGATCTCTCATATTTATTTCTTACAGAGTGTATTCCGAACTCAGTGCCGCAGCGTTGACCTGCACATAGCTGTGTTTTGCCTGAAACTGTTATTACTTGCTTGCGTATACGGCTTGAAATTATTCTACCGACGATGCGACGAAGGACTTGCCCAATTCCTATAGGTCGAACTCCCGGACACTTATCTAGTGGTATTAATCTGCATACCTTGTATGCTTCGAGTTGGACATCATCTATTATGTCAGTAGCAATGCGAATTGCAAATTCCGCTACCTGATCTGCAAGATTTCTGGATTTAGGTTCGTATTGAGTCAGCATTGACCTCCAATGGTTTGCATCCAGTCCGGAAGGACCTGCACATCCGTTGGTACGTTTCGAGCTCTTTGAACATCATCTGCGTTAATGTCCCGAAAAATTACATTGCTAAACTGATGACTTCCATTAATATCTGAATGAAGAAGACATTTAACGTCTAATGGGGATGGTTTCGGATGCAGACTTTTTAGCTTCTCAAATACCGTTATATTCCCACATTTATCGGATAACTGCAATATCTTTGAATTCTCCCCGCCACTGCTCAGTAGACGCATCACCGCTTTAAATTTTCCGTTATGTGTTAGTTTTATGATATTCTGCAAAATTTTATCTGTTATTATCTGAGTTCGTTGTTGGCAGGGGCTGTCATTTTGTTGAAGAAAACGTGCTTCGATAAGAAGTGCTTTTATATAGCCATCTTTCCACATCATTATCCTTCGTTCAAGGGTTTTTCTCAGGACACTGACCTTGCGGGATGAAATTCTCTGGAGAATCAGTTGTGGCAAACTCGTCATTATTTTAAATGACATGTTTGCCTTAACCATGTTGTTGTTGAAAATAACAAGCTGAGACGTTATTAATTCGATAAATGTCCTTGTGAGGTTGCATTTAGGTAAGTTGAATAAATTCGGTCTCCAGTGTATTACTTCGTAGTAAATGGCATTTATTCTTACTGATAATTCATCGAGTTGTGACAAATTTGAGTTTAGCGTGGATACAGTGTTTCTGGCTGTATTAATTGTTAAATTGCTCGCAGAATCAATTCTTTAATAGCTTGCAGTAACAGTTGTTGGGATAATTTCGGCTTCGTTATTATTATTACAAGATGTTGTTTGATTGCGACAATTCGGGGCCTGACAGTTGACACAGCGTTTGGAATCTTTTGCACATCAGCAACGTTTACATTATTATATATTTATATATAATAATATAATATTATGATATATAATAATATATATATTATTATACATTTAACAACATATGAGCATTAGCTCAAATAGCTGGCTCACAATAAGTTCGTAAATTAGTTAATTAGTTTTTAAAATAAGGAAATGCAACACGAAACATTGCTTGATCCATTCGTAGTCTTCTTTTAAAAGCACTAAGTGAACTGCATCCAACGGTGTCTGCATCAAGGTTGTTCCACAGCTCAACAATTCTTCTATCAAATTGCATCGCGCCCAATTTCTGTACTCTGTTTCTTCGAATAGTTAAAGAATGACCGCGAAGAACATTTGAACAACGTAGTTGAACCCTACTCCGAAGAGGGTGATGAGGACGTTGGAATAAATGCCAAACAAGGCACATATCCATGTACCGACGGGTCCATGTGACGGTCTCAAGTCCTAATGATCTCAGTCTGTCTTCATAAGGCAGCGACGCCAACGTTGGTGCTAGCTTTGTTGCCCTGCGAAGTACCCTCTCTGATTTCTTATGTTCATGCACAGTACGTGGGTATACAACCGGAGCTGCATATAAAAGTCTACTCAATACATGTGCTAAAATCAGAGGCCGAAGAGCAGTCGGATTAACGCGAACAAACGCGCGTCGAATCATACCTATCATTTTATTGGAGTTGGCACAAGCTTGATCAGTGTGCTTTTTGGTTGATAAATTAGAGGTAACCCATACTCCTAAATCTTTGTAACTATCGACACTTTCCACAATACAGTCCTTATATGTGTAACAAGCTGATGTTAGTTGCTTGCGAGCATTACCAATAATACGCATGTGTTTGCATTTCGAAACATTTATCACAAGCTTGTTTAACGCCGCCCACAACTCCAAATTATCTATGTCAGTTTGCAAATTATCAACATCCTCACATGAATGAATGGGCCGCCATATTTTTAAGTCATCTGCATACAAACATGATCGAGAGCGAATGCACCCAGGCAAATCGTTAACATAAATGCTGAATAAAAGCGGACCCAAAACTGAACCTTGAGGTACTCCAATATGACATTCTCTAGACACAGACAATGACCAATCGACAAGTACTCGAAAGCAACGATTACGAAGAAATTCTCTAATCCAATCAACCATTATTTTCAGCTAGGTCATTCGCGGAAATGTCATAGAAGTAGTGGCAAATCGAAGAATCAACAAATCTCCTACTTAATAGGTAGTGAAAAAGGACCTTTAAATCATATTTACACCGGTTAGCTAATTCATTCTCAAATGCACACCGCTTCTTCCTCTTCTAGGAATTGAATAAATTTCTCGCCTGTTTAGAAACATCATAACTATACTCTCCAACTTTGTAGCGATTGAAGATCAAATTACGAGTCCTCAATTTTGAACGTAACTCTAAATCGAACGAGGGAGAATATTTTCGACGTGTTCTGCTTCTAAGTGGAGAGAATAAAATAAGCAGCGACTCTAAGGTTCTCTGAAAGTAATTCCACGCGCCGTGTACTCCAACAACAGCGGGATCTGGCCAGGAAGCTGTTGAAAGTATTGACTGAATTGCATCTGTGTTGATTTTGAAAGCATTAACCACTTGATTTTCACGCGGACCTCGAGTTTCTTCTTGAAACTTTAACCTAACGATCACTACACAATGATCAGACATACCGATTGGGGCATCATAACGGATAGCATTAATAATCTCACTGTTCGAAGATAAACATACATCTAATAGAGATCTACTGTCACTAGCAAAACGAGTGCAATTTTGGACATGCTGAGTTAAACCACAATAGATGATACACTCCAGAAGGTCATAGGAAGCATGGTCACAAGTAGGAAAAGCCGTATACGAATTCCAATAAACCCAAAGCATATTCAAGTCACCAAGTATTAAAACATTGGAAGTACCTTTTGAATAAAGTTCTACTTCCCCAATCAGTATATATGTGGCGGCCAGGGGTGAACGATATACTACCCCCAGAACAAGCGGAGGGGTATGTATGAATTTTACCCGACACCACAAACTTTCGACTTTATCAGAAGAAGTGCTAAGAACAGTTACTTTCACATCGTTGCTCACATAAAGAATAACACCTCCACCTCTTCCACTTTCACGATCACTGCGGAAAACCAGATAACCAGGGATGGAGACTTCATTATCAACAATATCACCATATAGCCATGATTCTGTGATAGCAAGTAATTTAGGACGAATTAACTGAACTATATATCTCAGTTCATCTATCTTCGATATAAGACTGCGAACATTACAATGGATTATTTCACAATGCCCCAACATACCTCTGGGAGTATTCCTATCACCCCTTACACATCCTAATAACCCGGACGCTAAACCATTTAGACTCTGATAGGCAGAGTAGACGAGCCCGTTTCGATTACAGAATGCACGCGAGGCGACATGACTAGTGGGCTCCAACTCAGCCGGGTGCGTCGCTTTACTATCTGAAAATTTTTCACATAGAGATTTGTTTCTCCTTTAGCAACACGAGATGCTAGTTCCTCTTTAGCCTTCGATAATTTTTTTGTTCTGATACATCAAGATCTTTCAACAGTCGAATATTAGACCCTTTGAGACTAAACGAGTTTCGCAACATTAAGGCAGCATGAAATTGGTTATGCAAGACAGCTTTGAGTAGTCGGGGTTTATTATTTAAAGCATTACGGTTAGCTAGGCGGAAAAGAGCGACAAGTTTAACTTTTTGGACTGTCTCAATGTCACAGGAGCCAAGTACATGTGCCAGAATAGACCTCAAACTCTGAATGTCGTCATTCAGTCGTGCTTGCATATTCTCGAAGATAGACTCGGGCACATTAGCCAGAATAACTGAGTATCCTCTATTACATATACGCTTATTTGAGATCACCCTATCAAGACCATCACAGGACACAGCCGATTGTGTATCTGTACATGCACGTAAGCTGGGTATTTGAGTATCCGTTTGAACAATTTTCCGTAAGCTATATAAGTCTGTCTGGGTCTGTGAATCATGAGACTCTAAAGAACTTGATGATGACATCAAGGTGACGTGTGCGTTTCCCGAGGAAACGCACTGACCATCTTTGTTTAAGATAGTACGAAATGTCGCATTGTGAGCATTCGACATCTTCAGTGTATCACTTTGTGAAATCGCTTCATCAGACATAATATATTTTGAGACTTCGTCATACGGTCTTGACACTGAATTTGGAGTTAAATAGAAAGAACGCAAATATCCCCACTTCCAAATACGGGATATTACAGGTCCAACGCTGCCAACATGAGCGCCAGTTGTTCGAGTTCGGTTGTTCGAGTTCGGTTACAAATATCCCCACTTCTAAATACGGGATGTTACAGGTCCATCGCTGCCGACATGAACGCCAGTTGTTCGAGTTCGGTTGTCAATATGCAAAGCAATATCGGGAGAAGGATGATCAACGACAACGCAGGTAGTCCTATCGTTCGTGGTCTGTGAAACTTTAGGGACTGTATTTTCAGCAATTTGTTGCAATTTGCGATCGTTTGTATTTTCATCAACGGGAATAACGCAGGCAGTCGTATCATCCCCAACCTGCGCACCCCCAGGAAATATATTTTTAAGATGATGTTGAGCTTTGAAATAGGATATTTTATCGTCCATGAGAACGGTTCGCCTGAGCGATTGATTATGTGCTTCTTCAAATTCGAGCAAACGTTTTCTCAAAACATTAAGCTCCTTCACAGCACAAAAGGCACATAAATAAACATTATCGGAATTGTTTTTTAACTTGCTCATACAAATAGTGGTCCAGGTGTCATACAAATCATTCGAACACTAGACTTGGACATATGTACACTCATCAATTAAGCTTGCATTTAGATATACGGTGTTTACATTGGACTTCTTAGCTGTAAACTTCGATGTTTTTCGTGTCATGTGTTTTGTTCTGATGGCAAGCTGTTTTGTTCTGCTGACAAGTTTGCTCTGCTGGCAAGTTATTAATGAGTATTCCTATCACTCCTTACACATCCTAATAACCCGGACGCTAAACAATTTAGACTCTGATAGGCAGAGTAAACGAGCCAGTTTCGATTACAGAATGCACGCGAGGCGACATGACTAGTGGGCTCCAACTCAGCCGGGTGCGTCGCTTCACAATCTGAAAATTTTTCACATAGAGATTTGTTTCTCCTTTAGCAACACGAGATGCTAGTTCCTCTTTAGCCTTCGATAATTTTTTTGTTCTGATACATCAAGATCTTTCAACAGTCGAATATTAGGCCCTTTGAGACAGAACGAGTTTCGCAACATTATATATATATATATATATATATATATATATATATATATATATATATATATATATATATATATATATCGTATGAGATCATGAAGATCGATTGGAATCGGGACTGGTGATCACATCAAACGCACTTTTAATAACTTAATAAAAAAAGCGTTATATATAAGGAATGCCTATGCGTTTACCGAACCGCTGCCTGGGGTCTTTGAATACTTTCCGTAATATTTATTATATAGAATAGATAATCAGGATATTCATTACTTGGTTATCTATAACAGTTATTATAGGCAAAAATCGATTATCAAATACTCCTTTTTTATGTTGTGTAAATATTATATGGGTTGATATATATATGGATTTAAAGCTTTTACTAACTTATTCATAAGTTATTTTAGTAATTTATTAATACTCTAATGAATAATGTTTATTCTTAAGTTTCAGGATTATTCTATTTTCAATTATTGTTAGTCGCTATCGCATATGACTTGGTATTCACTTCTATATGTTCCAATTTGTCTTTTCGGTTTATGTTATGGCAATTTTAAAACCGTATTTACAAGAGAACAGTTAAAATTGATCAAGCAAGGTAAAACATTTACTTGTGCAAATAATGAGAAGACTATTCCCTTAACATGGTTAAATGACGATTATTGCGATTGTATGGATGGCTCAGACGAAAATCGCACTAGCGCATGTAGAAACGGTGTATTTCTGTGTCGAAACAAGAAATATAAGGCAAGACAGATTTCATCGGCCAAAGTTAATGATGGAGTGTGTGATTGTTGCGACGGCAGCGATGAGTATCTAAACCGGGTTGAATGTCCCGACGTTTGCGAGTACGTAAAGAATCAAGAGCTTGCGAGGAATAAAGAGCGTTTTGAGATTCTATGGACGGGCTTACAGATAAAGGACCGTTTGATTGAAGCAGGTTCAAGGATGAAACAAGACATTACAATTGAGATCAACGTACTAAAAAATAACGTGACGGCATTTGAAATAGAATTAGAGCGACTTAATCATGAGAAAGCCGATTTAGAAAGTGCTGCCGATTTAAAAAGACAGCAAGCAGAGACAGCGAGTCGGCATAGAATTTACTGTAAAATATTGTTCGAATCAGTTGATCAAAATAATGATTCAAAAGTAAACACAAAGGAATTGATCGATGCGGGAAAGTATTTTATCGATTTAGTGCAGAATATGTCTGAAACAAAAGAGCATTCCAGTCACCTCACCAGTGGAATAAATCTTCAATATTTCGAACAGCATATTTATCCGCATGTTTTTAAAAGTGGTACGAGAAACGAATATAATTTATCAGACTCGTCAAAAACAGATGACGGTCAACACCGTCATGAGAATGAGGAAGGCTCAATTGAAGAGCAATTTGCAGTGGATGAATACTTCTCTGGACAAATAAGCGAGATAGGCAAACAAGTGAACGAAATGTCTGAATTAATTTCTAAAGCTAAAGCAAAAATCGAAGATTATAATTCAATGTTAAGCATAAATTTTGGTAAGAACTCTGAATTTTTAACAATGTACGGCAAGGAATTAAAGCTTGAAAACAATGAGTACATATATGAACTTAATCTTTTTAAAACCACCCATCAGGTATCGAAGCAGAATAAACAATCTATTTGTATTGGAAGATGGTCGAAATGGAAAGAGCCGACCGCAAATGAAAATCAGAAAGGAATTAATCTAATAATGCAATATGACAATGGCGATAACTGCTGGAATGGCCCTTCACGTTCAACAAACGTCTATCTCCTATGTGGTAAAAGTGATGGGATCATTGAAGTTAAAGAATCAGTTCGATGTTCATATGAAATGTATGTTGTAAGTCCAGCCGCGTGCTTCAACCGTACGAATTTGGATACAAATGGAAAGGACGAACTGTAATTTGTTTTAATTTATTTGAACTTTGCAGTAATTTTCCAAATTTAGTGTTTTCTGTACATCATAGAAATAGAGTGGTGATGAATATCTGTCAGTAATTTTAAAAATACAAGGCAGGCATTCTCTAGATTTTCTCACATACTTGACAACTCCAGATTTATTAGATCAAATTTTTTACAAAAATGTAGTTTTTGTTCAAGAATAAAGCAGTTTCCCAAATGAAAGATACACGTTCATGCATTTTATCAGAAGTTTGAATTTGAATTGGACATCGTTAGATCCAAATTCTTAACTAATTATTAGTTTATGGAGACGCTAATGGTCAATCATGAAATATTGTAAATTTGAGCAGGAAACATGATCAAATTAATTAAACATGATTAGTGGAATCGACCACGTTTGTTTCGAGACTTTCCGACAAATGATTAGAAATTAAATGGTAAGCAATGCATGATGACTTCAACGTTCACACTCATTATCTTATTAAGATTGCTTCAATTTGATAAGACAGACCATGCCCCATTGTACCACATTGTACTAACCAGCACGGGTTGTGAACTCCACACTTATTGATCGCTAAATTCCAGAATTAAAAGAAATGTCTTTTGAATCTAAAAATGCATTTCTGGAATGTTACTATTAGGTATAATCGTAAACCGGTATATTTTGGTTTAATTGTTGTATTAATGCTTTGACTTTTAAGATTTTACTAAGGTAAGCTGATTTATAGAATAACGAGTATGAAAATATATTACGACAATTGTATACTCGATGATCTCGCTTGTGTTAGGCCCTCAGATGACCAGTATATTGATAAGTAGGTCTTTTGTAAAGTCGCCTTTGTACTACTCGCTACAACATTACTATCCATGACAGGCAAAGCAACTTGGCCATAGTAATTGGCCATAAAGAGAGATACATCCACTAAGTTAAGCGGAAACCAACCATATACCGTGTTAAGATTACATTGATCCTAGTTAAATCACAATTTTATTTCACTCTAATTTTAATTTTATATTTTATTTTCTCTTTATTTGTAAATAGATTTCTTTAATTTTAAATAAACTTTATTCATTTTGCTTATAAATTGATAGTGTAATTAAAATGTGTTAGGCATGTCCACACATGCCTCTTCGTCTTGTAATAAGTTTCAACCTCGATGCCCAATTCGTCCGCATTCGATTGCCTCTAAGAATGCCAAATCTTTTATCGCTTCTACAGGTATTACTATACATCCTGGTGTTATCACCTGGTGTGATCTTCTGCCGTGCAATTCGAAAAATGCTTAAAGCTTGACTTCGTAAACTCTTGATGTTTTTTTTTCGTTTTCTTTTTCTGTTTTTTTTTCTATTCGATGTAATGCTTCCTTACGAGCTTCAGCTCCCTTGGAAGTCGACATATAATAATTTAAATTATATTATTTAATTTTGTGAACACAAAATATTAATTGAATTTAATTAAATCTTAATTTTATCTAACCATTTTATTTTTAATTTAATAAAATTTTGAGGAGTAGGTTACACCACGTCAGTAATGTATATTAACGTACGTTGATTGTAAGATATTTTCTATTTAGTTGTCAAATTATTTTGAAATAGGCAATCCTGAAGAATAAAAATAATCATTTTTTAATTTTCTCGGCTTGATTTCGTATTTTCTCTGTTACTGTTCAGTGTCGAAATATCGGCGGTGTTTCCGTCAGCGGTGGTTTCGTCGTCACCCAAAATGTTGACGGATAGCACTCGATTAAAGGTGGACATTTCCTCGTCAATGTTATCAAATTCTCTGTTGTAGACATCTGTCTGTGCTGCGGACTCAGCAACGATCGACTTGAGCATACATGATGAATGGCCCCTTTGAAGAGCAGCACTTAGACTCTGCATGATGAATAGACCTTCATTAGTTCATGGCATTGGCTATAAAGAGAGTTATATCCACTAATTTAAGTGGATACCAACCCAGTGCAGAGTTACGATTACATTTAGTCCAGTTAAATCACAATTTTATTTCACCCTAACTTTACTAATTAGATTGAAATAAAGAAATTCTATAAAATTCTAACTTTTATAAGCAAAATTTAAATATTTTTATTAATATTATTATTTAATAATAATATTTAGAATATAATATTTTATATATAATATTTACATAATATTTAAAATTCATTTAAAAATGCGATTTTATGTTTGATTTAAAATTGAAGTACTTCATCTGTTTATGTTCATTTTACTCAGCAAAACTATAGCAAAACATAGGGAGCATCAATACAATCGTACTTGTGCGTGTTCTATTCCTCACTTTCTGTCGAGACACATCCTTCGCCATCGGTGGAACGGGTACCATTGCTCTTTGCCGGCGTGTTAATATTTTGTAAACACAAAATATTAATTGAGTTAAATCACAATTTTATTTCACTCTAATTTTACTTTTATTTCTATTTTCTCTTTATTTGTGAAAATATTTCTTTTATTTTAAATAAAATATATTATTTTTTGCTTATCAATTACTTATCAATAACAGTTTGTTTGATTTAAAATTGAAGTACTTCATCTGCTATGTTCATTTTACTCATTAATTGATATTGTAATTTTAATCCTTTTTTCTTTTGTGGTATATTGTGTATATATTTCGTTTGTTACTTACTTTTTTACTACTTAAAAGTAGGGACATCTATATTTAGACAAGTAAAAGGTGTTCTAATGCGTAGTAATAGTAGCCCGATTAAAGCTGACTTGTTTTTAAGCTTTATAGAATATGAATTTGTTCATAACTGTGTAAAAACTAAATCTAAACAATATAAATATATAAAATATATGTTTCGATACATTGATGATATATGTGTATTTAATTCTAATAATTTTTATTTAATTAGTGAGCACATTTATCCAGAAAGCCTTATTCTTAACAAAACCAATATTAATGATAAAGAAGGTGTATATCTAGATATGAACATTAAATTAACATTAACTAAAACTACTATTAATTTATATCGTAAAGATGACATATTTAAATTTACAAGAAACATATTTTTGCATGAGCATTCATGCATACCATATAATAAAAAAATATAATACATTAAATAATGAAATTTTACGAATTACAACAATATGTAACGATATTGACTTTCTTCAAAATCATTTAAATAATTTAATAGATACATATTTTAAACTAGGTTACGATAAATTAAATTACATATTTTAATTTGATATAAATATAAATTGTATATAATCTTATTATTTATTATTATGTAATGATATACTACTCAATATCCATGAGGCTTCTAGAGTTTTTCTAGTACATCATACAATGACTCGTCTATGTGAGGTCTGTCAGTTCTTCTATGCATAGTAGTGAGATGAATTTAGCACTTATGAGTCATTGTAATGAGGAAACGGTACTTGTTACTGTTATCGTTATTCTTCCGCGTATGGCTTAAATGAATGCTAACTTAATTCACAAGGAATGGTCTCACTCTATTTTGAAACTAGAAACACACTCACTAGAAAAATAGTTTTCCTTGAGCAATAGTTTTCCTTATTAGTTGATACTGATCCATTATCGATGAATAATTATTGGAGCTGGATCAAAGTAAAGACGTAATTATTTTTGATATTTCGATAACTACTGTTAGCATCTCCAAAAAATTACTTTAATTCTTTTTGAATACATCACAATTTTCTGAAGATGGTAACAGTAGTTAGCGAAATGTTAAAGATAATTTCTTCGTCTTTTGATCCAGCTCCAATAATTATATATCATAAAATATAAAATATATTACACTACATATTGAAATTTTAAAAAGTGCTTATGTTATTATATTTTGTTTATCTTCAAAATCATTTCAACAATTTGATAGATACATATTTGAATCACAAACAAAATTGTAAAGTTTACAAATCAACAATATATTTTTAATAAATTAAAATTCTAAAGAGGAAATTTGTATAACAGTAATAAATAATTAGCAAGCATTTGGCCTCGCTGCTATGTTGGGTCGAGTAACATGGGCTGAATTCTGATAACATATTATTTCTTCCAGATTGGTTGAGGAATAGGCGTCGAAATAGTAAATTATCTACTTTGTTTTATAAAAGAAAACAGTTTTCTGGTATTTTTATTTTATTTTTCAGATGGTTTACCAGTCAATGTTTGCTAATCAAAAATTAAAAATGTAATTTTGAAATTAAAAATATAATTGAACAACTGAATTAAAATTACCTAATCAACGCACGTTGATTGTACGTTGATTACAATAGTGATCGCAATTTAAATTTGTTTGATTTAAAATTGAAGTACTTCACCTGTTTATGTTCATTTTATTCATTAATTGATATTGTAATTTTAATCCTTTTTTCTTTTGTGGTATATTGTGTATATATTTCGTTTGTTACTTACTTTTTTACTACTTAATTTTAATTTTTCTTTTGATTTGTGGCTTGTGACTTTATGTGATTGATAATAAAAAGAAAATTTTAAAAGGAAAATTATTTCAAGTTTTATTATAAACTTTTTTATAAGCCCCGCGTGGCCGAATGGTGGAGGCGTGTGCATTGCAAACTCTATGTACGGGGTTCAAACCTCGAGCATGCACTCTCTATTGACTTCTCTGTAAGCACACGTCAAAGCCACAAGATCGCGTTGTCGAAAGACGTTGGGGCACCCGATGATGAAGCGGGACCACTGTTCATTATAAACTTTTTTATTAGCTTTTATTATTAGCGATAACCTTTATTAGCGATGACTTTTATTTGTACGGGGTTCAAACCTCGAGCATGCACTATATATTGACATCTCTGTAAGCAGACGTTTCTTTTCTTTTGTGGTATATTGTGTATATATTTCGTTTGTTACTTTTACTAAACTGACGTGGTGTACACTAATGTGCAATTATCGTTAGGTGCATACGACATGAGGAATTGCGTTGCCGCATAATAAAACTACAGCGGAAGATTGGAAGCTTCAATCTTCCGTTGACATAGATAGACATAAACGAATCCTGAAGAAAGCTAGGTGGGCTATGAAACGGGCTCAGCATCTGCTATTGAATGGGAAATCCCAAGTACGCATTTGGGGTACTTGTGCTATATCGGGATTAGTCTTCTTCTCTAGAGGACGTCCCCCCCGGAGCAAAGACTAAGGTTTCTCAAGCTCCTCATCTCGAGATTACCGAACATAATACTTTTTTCTTTTGTGGTATATTGTGTATATATTTCTTTTGTTGCTTTTACTTAACTGACGTGGTGTACATTAATATACAGTTCTCTGTTGGTACATACGACACGAGTAATTGCGGCGCCTCATAATAAAGCTACAGCGGAACCTGGGGAGCTTCATTATTTAAAGTTGCTATCACAAATTTTGTGTTCAGTCTGACGATGAAAGCGTGTGCACTGCAATATCTGTATAAGGGGTTCTAACATCGAGCATGCACTCTCTATTGACATCGCTGTAAGCACACGTCAAAGCCACAAGGCCGGGTTGTCAAAAGACGTCGTTGCATCCGATGATGAAGCGGGTTCAGTCTTACAGCATTTGTAATTTATAAAATTTATATGTTAAGCATCTTTGTATGATGAATTCTTATTTAAGGATTCATTAATTTTTATTGAGGTACCAAAAATTTTCGTTTAGACTTTTTGTCTAAAATTATATTTAAAATAACGATGATATTTTTCATTGGTATTTTATATAATATATTTAAAAATAATGCTAAATAATAAATAAGTATAACTCCACCATGGCCATATAATAATACAAATGACATTTTAATTTACAAAAATCATAATTAATGAGCGTTTACGCATACCATATAATATTAATATTATAATATAAATTAACATACAATATAAATATTTCTTAAATGATGATACCATTCCGCGTGAATTGAGATTTTCTAGTACATCATGCACTTGATTCATTCGTTGATTGCTGTCTGCTAGTTTTCCTATGCATTCAGCAGTGGGAGAGAACTGGCACTGATGAGTCATAGTGATGACGAAACGGCATTCATAATTCTTTCTCGTGAGGCTTATATGATTACTAAATATAAATATTATATTATATTATTATATTTTTTATGTGAATTTTTATTCACAATTTCAATCTTGGGGATATGGATTTGTTAATGCGAAACGTACTTTGTAATTAGTAACAGCATAAATATTCTTATCTCGTTGGATTATTTTCGGAGTAAATTTAAAAAGGTCTTGTCTCTTCCTCGATAATTAAACACAAATTCCCAGAATTTGATTTCCCCTAGAATTGAAGAGCATTTTTGGGTAAAAAAATAGTCAAATGCAAAAAATACATGTATATGGGACTAAACTAAAAATGTAATAAGTAAATAAGCATTAGAGATGAATAATATATATTATCTCTTTAACTCCACCATGGCCGGTCCCAAGCACGTGCTGAGAAAGGAGGACGGTTGGCGATAGACGTCGTGACAAGCCCGTCGTAAAGCAAAACCGTCACATCAACAGTACGAAATTGTGTCTCAATGAACTTCGCAAAAGGCGACTACAATGATACGGCCGCGTTGTTCGCGCAAACGAACCATCGGCGTGACAGTGGGAAAATGGGACTCCGTAACGAAGCAGAACAAACACTGAAGAAAAAGAAGAATAAATAATTATTATATAAGATTAGAAATAATTATTGGAACTGCATCAAAGGAAAGAAGAAATTATTTTTGATATTTCGCTAACTACTGTTAGCATCTTCAGAAAATTACCTAATTTTCAGGTAATTTTCTGAAGATGCTAACAGTAATTAGCGAAATATCAAAAATAATTTCTTCTTTCCTTTGATCCAGCTCCTATAATTATTTATCAATAGATCAGTATCAACTATTTAAAATATAAGATTAATTATTATAAAGTTAAATAATAATTAATAAATAAGTCTTGACTAAATCAGATTAGATAACTGAGTCTACGTATTTTATACGAGCGGCCTCGACCCAACATATAATGACGTGCCTCCTCTGATGAAATTTGATTATCTATTTTAATATCTTATTTCAACAGATTAAAATAATAATAGAATATAATAGAATATATTATGTGGCAAATGTGAGCGAAGCCGGTTATAGGTCTACGAATAAAAAATAATAAAAAAATAAAAAAAAATCAAATTCAGTACTTTACTGGACACGATATATACGCCAAAAGGACATATGTGAAATTAAGAAAGATCAGTCAAACTTTGCAGAGGAAGAGGAGTTGGATTGAAATAAGTTGTTTAAAGGTGTGAAAGAAGGAATGGTCTTAGTTTCTCATAATTATGTCGGAATTAATGTTCAGCGAGACGGTTTTGTAAATCAAATATATTAAATATTTACAAACCATATTTATTTAATATGTTCAAATTATCATAAAATATATGTAGAAAATAGTATTGCTTGGTTGAGCCTTTATTTTCCGACTTTCAGTTACCGTGTCACTTCTAGACGATCACTTTAGCACCGAAATGATAAGTACCCGGCAACACTCATTAGTAGAATGAAGTACCCACTGATCGTTTTGGTTGCCTGTATGACATTGTGATTGAAGGCATTTCAACACTTTGCTTTCACATAAGTCCAAAATTTTTTTGGTTCTGTATCAATTTGTAAAGCTAATTGATCTTCAAAACTTTGCCTTTTTGTAATCTTAAGGCGATTGACGAAATTACGGAACATTGTATATCGCTTTTAAAAATTATTCTGATGACGGCTTAGTTCAAATAGTCGATTCCTATGTTCGAGAGCATATCGCAATTCAGTGTCAAACCAAGGCGGGTATTTAGCTTTACTTTTTGGTACTCTACGTAGTGGTGCAAACTTATCTGCAAGAGTCACTAAACCTGATTCAATAACATGCCACCTTATCTCAATGTCTTCACTAGCACAGTTGAATGATGTTCCTAATGCCGCCTCTCGTAATGAGTCTTCATCAATTTGGTGCCAAGATCTTTTCGACACTATCAGATTTTCCCATTTTGGGATCATACACCTAGGAAAATAATTGAATAAGATCATGCAATGATCACTCAATTCAATGGAACTCTGAGTGCTCATATTAGCCAAGTTAAAAAAGATTTTTTTATTACCCACACTTGTAATTAATTTGGAAAATACCAAATCTAGACATGTTTTGCGCGAATCCGGTGGGCGAATGCACATGTTGCTCTAACATGAGATTATTTGTAATAAAATTTCACAAATCCACATCCGACTTGGAAGAACCACTATCCAAAACATAATTCCCGATGTGACCAGCTGAGGGTATATTAAAATCGTCAACTAATAAATATTCTTCAAGCTCAGAACAGTGACTAATTAGTTTAGAGAATTCATGATTCAATACGGATGATTGCGGCGACCTGTAGCACACGGCAATACCTAAGGGACCTCCTAAGTGTGAAACAATGACTGAGAGAAACTCACACGTGCCCAGTTGAATCAAGATACAGACGTCCTGAGTTCAAAGAAGATCAGCACCAGCGTGCGGAGTAAGCAGATAATAAGGGTCGAAACGTGAAGTGTAGGTCCGGGTCAACAGCTGATGAGACCCACCCAGACTGATTAGTAGCGTCATGCTGTATCAAGAATAAAAACAATACATGTGAGGATAATATTGTGCCACAACCAGAAGAATTTCAGCTCACAGATGCATTCAACTAGCTGAAAAGTTTGCGGCTCACTATTGCACTTCAGTAGAGCCCGCAAATGAACATGAAACTTTTTTTATGGAATCTAGTGTGCTGAACACTTACTCTGACACGTGTCTGAGTTGAACCTTGACAATTTGATAACGCCAGCTAAAGTCTATTCCGAATTACGCCGTCTAAAAGCAAATAATTCAAGAGGTTGTGACTTACTACCTTCTGTTTATCTGCGCAGATTAGCAGGCTCAATTTGCGTTCCTCTCTGTGCAATTTTTCGCCAGTCAATCTTAGAAAGATCTCTTCCTAATGTGTGGAAGCAGTCAATTGTTCTTCCCTACTTCAAGAAGGGAGATCGCTCTTCGGTGGAGAATTATAGGCCGGAGAGCATTACCTGCATTTGCTGTATAGTGTTGGAGAGGCTTGTGCATCGCAACATGGTTGAGTTTTTTCGTGTAGGAAAAATTTTAGTCCCTAATCAGCACGGATTTCGGGAGGGTTATTCGACTGTTTCAAATTTGCTTGATGCTCATCTTGATTGGACAGCGAATAAGACGCACTATACTGATACAGACATTATATTCTTCGACTTTTCAAAAGCTTTTGATAGAGTAGATCATGGTCTACTTCTTCAGAAACTTGTCAATACTGGACTCCCAAACATAATGGTTGATTGGATTAGAGAATTTCTTCGTGATCGTTGCTTTCGAGTACTTGTCGATTGGTCATTGTATGTGTCTAGAGAATGTCATCTTGGAGTACCTCGAGGTTCAGTTTTGGGTCCGCTATTATTTAGCATCTATGTTAACGATTTGTTTAGGTGCATTCGCTCTCGATCATGTTTGTATGCAGATGACTTAGAAATATTGCAGCCCATTCATTCATTTGAGGATGTTGATAATTTGCAAACTGGCATAGATAATGTGGAGTTTTTTAATAATAATACAAATTTATTTAATGTGGCAAATGCGTACAAGCTGTACGCTTACAAGTCCACAAACAAAAATGAAAAAGTCAAGCAGATAAATTGTTTAAATGGGATCGGATTTGTAGTTTAAAGCACGGCAAGGAAGTTGATGGCATATATGAATGGGCAGATGGTTCCACGATAGAGGAGCAGCCACCAGGAAGGAGCGGAGTCCAAAAGAGGTAGAGTAGTTTGGGACATGTAAAAGAAGGGAATTACAGGAACGCAAGGAACAGTAAACAGGACGAGAATTATCAAGAAAAGGAAGGTTGAGAAATGAAGGGGTATGAAAAGTTACAAGGCGGAAAGCAACGATAAGAAGACGAATTTGAACACGACAATAAATTGTAGGCAAATCGAGAGAAGCAAGATGGTAGGATGTTTGATCAAAACGACCAAGACGAAGGAAAATTCGGACGGCTGCGTTGACGATGCGTTGTAGGGGAAGACGAGTGGATTTAGGTGAGTTGGGAAATAGACTAAGACATTAATCGAGTCTAGAAAAAAGGAGAGAAGATATTAGAGTCATACAAGAAGGGAAATCGATCAATCTACGAACTTGACGGAGTTTGCGGAGTATCAAGGTAGATGAGCGTACTTTATCTCTAACGAAAGGTTTAAGTGAAAGTCGGTTGTCAAAATGGAAGCCTAGGAAAACGAGATTATCAACGATAGAAATAATTGTAGAATTTAATGATAAGGAGGGAGGTTCGAAGCCGAGGCGTTGAGGTAGGATCCACATAATTTTGGATTTATCAGGATTCAGAGAAAGGCGAAGGGAAGAAAGGTTATTGGAAATTGAGACAAGACAGTCGGAAGCAGAAACACTAAGATCGTGAATACGATAAACAGGTGCATGAACATAGATGAGAATGTCATCAGCATATTGAATAACATGGAAGTTAAATTTATGAGAAATCGAAGACAAATCACCAAGAAGAAGAGAGAAAAGCATAGGACCTAATACGGAGCCTTGTGGAACACCGGACGAAATGGACAATGGATGGGAAAGAGAAAAGTTAGAATATACGCGAAATGAACGGTTTGATAGATATGAAGAAAACCATGATATAGTGGGTAAAGAGAAGCCATTATCATGACGAAGACGATGTAGAATAAACGAGTTATCGACGATGTCAAAAGCAGACGATAGATCAAGAGAAACTATGACACTACATAATTTATGATCGCGCGATATGAGTAAGTCGTTATAAACTTTAAGACATGCAATTTCGGTAGAGTAATTAGAGCGAAAAGCGGCTTGGAAGGGAGGAAACAAGTTAGAGGAAAAGAGATATGTATTAACTTGCTTGAGAACGAGACGCTCAAGGAGTTTAGAGAGAGTTGGGAGAAGTGAAATAGGACGGTACGAAGATGGTAGTGAAGAGTCGAGAGATTGCTTTTTTGATGAGAGGACGAACAGTGGCGCATTTCTAGATGGAAGGAAATGTACGGCTACGGATGGACGAGTTGAACAATGTGGTTAGGAAGGGTAAGATAGAGGAGCAGATATTTTTAAGCAAGTGAGTGGGAATTGGGTTAGAAGGAGATGTTTATTAGGTAATGACAGCAGAACCGAAGAAACTTCATCAGGCGATATGGGAAGCAGGTGGAATAGTTCTGGGAGGGAAGTATTTAAAGAGAAGAGTGGGTACAAGGGGCCTATGGTTAGTAGGGAAAGTAAATTAGATAGCTTAGTTTGTAGATAAGAAGAAAATTCATCAGGATTTATATTACAAGGGGTAGATGATCGTGAAAGAATTGAGTTTAAGATTTTCCAATGAAATTTAGAGTTGGAAGATGACTCGAGTTGATTTCGCCAAAAGATAGTACGTTTAGTACGTATAAGAATGAGATATGAACGGCGTTGAGAAAAGTAGGAATCACGAAGATTTGGAGGGAGTGAGTTGGGAGAACGTTTAGGAAAGCGTTTATACATACGAAAAGAGTGACGGAGTCGACGCTTAGAAAGACTACAGTCAGAATCGAACCAGGGAGCATGACGCAAGCGCTGGGAACGTCGAAGTCGACTAGGCAGAAGGTTATTGAGGATCGACGTAAGTTCAGAATCAAACAGAATGCAGAGATCATCGGGAGAGAGATAGTTAAGAGGAAGTGAAAAGAGTGAAGAATTAAGTAAGGCTGTGCAGAGAGTAGGGATATCGAGAAGCTTCCAGGGTCGACTTGGTGTAGATAATGGTAAAGGCGGAGAAGGAGGATGGGGACGAGTAAGAGTAAGAGTGACAAGGAATTGATCTGCAAACCAGGATCAGTAATTGACAAGGAGGTATAGTCATTGAAGCAGTTAGGAACAGCAATGATGTCGAGAGCACCGCCGAGAATATGAGTTGGGCTTGTTGAAAGTAATTTATAGTTAAAATCAGAAAAAAGATTAGTTAAAGTAATAGATTCAGAGTCAGCCGTCCGATCAAGACGAATGTTAAAGTCACCGAGAACAAAAGAAGTATAAGACAATGAACAGTGAGACATTAGATCTGCAAGGTCGTTAAAGAAGATACGTGATGGGGCAACTGAACCTGGACGGTATACAATCACAAGTTCCAGAGGGAAAGGCGTTGATAATCTGCATATGAGTAATTCGAACGAAGTGTAACGGATGTTAACGTTGATTTTACGTAAAGACATTGGGTGACGAGCAATGGCAACAATACCGCCATGGTTAGAAGCAGTAGATGTATGATATGCAATTTGACGAGCTGATTCAACTAGAGAACAACCAGAGCGACATAGACGACGAATAGCAAGATCGTCGGAGTCAGAGTGCCAGGATTCGGAAATGCAGAGAATATCGATAGATAATTGATCGAAGATATCGAGAAGCATATCAGCTTTATGAAGAATGGAGCGAGTGTTGAATAGACTAAGACGAAAAGTATGCTTAGGAGTGAGATTGACTAGCGAAGAAGACAAGGGGGAGAGATGGGACGCCATCGAATTTTTGGCCTTGTGTGTACAACGTGAAAATTTCCGTTGATTTTACGTATAGATAAGGATGACTCGCCGTTTGTTTCACGTCGATGTTTCTCAATGCGAGCTAAATTGAGCTGGGCGATATCAGAAGGGGATCGGTCAGGAAAGATACGGCAAGTAGATGAAGTGGTAAGAAGTTTAAAGCGTTGGGAGAGTACAGAAGAGGCATGTGAACTATGTCGGAAAACGATTTTTAAGAGTGGAGGACTGAGATGATTGGAATCAATGAATTTGTTTAAACGAATAAAGGATACAGGATCGATATTATTGAAGAGGGATGGGTTATTATCAGGAAGAATGGTTGCTAGGATAGACCTGAAAGCAGATACATCATCGAGGCGAGATTGTGGAGAAGCAGATTCGGAAAGCTTTAAGTTTGATATGATAATACAGCGATTGCTCGAAGGAAAACGATTTCGTGGAAGTGGTGGACGGACAGAGCTGGTATGTGTCGAGGCAGATGAGCAGATAGAAGTGGAAATGACAGGGGTGCTTGATAGAGAATTAATATTGGTTGGAGCAAGTGTGACAGGAGCGGGGTGTTGAATCGATTGATCAGAGATGTGACTGGAGATGATTTTAAATGAAGGATGTAAATTATTTGGAAGTGTTACGTGGGAGGTAGAGTAAGGAGAATTAAGATAGGTTGGGGCATGAGTGACATGAATGGAGTGTTGAATCACTTGATCGGAAATGTTACTGGAAATGATTTTGATGGAAGGATGTAAATTATTGAGAAGTGATACGGGGGAGGTCGAGTAAGAAGTACGTGAAGATAATAAAGAAGTTTGAGATTTATTTAGATTGGGGGAGGAATAGGAAAGAGGAGGTACGAGATGAAAAGCTTTACCGTTAGCATTGTTAGAATGAGAAAGATTAATGGAAGTTTTGTACGTAGTTGAACGAGGAGTGTGTGTGGGAGAGTAGGTTCAATATTGGGATTATAAGATGCGAAGTCAGGTGTTGATGCGAGGGAAACATCTAAAACAGCATTGGTCTGAGTGGCCGTGTGTGATACAGGAGTAGAGGAGCAGGATAACTGTAGTAGTCGTACTGATGTACAAAAACCGCAAGTGAAATGTTTACGTTTATACACCGAGTGGTCGGATATTTTAACACGAACAAGTGTCCATACATCGCAATCTTTGGAATCGCATCCAACTTCAAAGCTGGTATAACCATCATTGCATTCCGATGTGGAAGATTCTTGATTAGGAACAGGGATCTGAGATCGCGCTTTTTTAGGCATGACCTTTTATCGATAGATTGAGCTCAATCCGCGAGTGTAGCGAGCAGAACTGACAGGAATAATCTGGAACTGACAGGAATAATCTGGAACTGACCGGAATAATCTGGAACTGACAGGAATAATCTGGAATTGACAGGAATAATTTTAAGTATTTAACAACCAACGGAGTTGTGGGTGGCGTCTAGCAAGCTTGTGATAAATGTTTCGAAATGCAATACATGCGTATTATTAATAATGCTCGCAAGCACTTAACATCTGTTCGTTACAAATATAAGGGCTGTATTGTGGAAAGTGTCGATAGTTACAAAGATTTAGGAGTATAGGTTACCTCTAATTAAACAACCAAAAAGCACACTGATCAAGCTTGTGCCAACGCCAATAAAATGATAGGTATGATTCAACGCGCGTTTGTTCGCGTTAATCCGACTGCTCTTCAGCCTCTGATTTTAGCACATGTATTGAGTAGACTTTTATATGCATCTCTGGTTGTATACCCACGTACTTGCATGAACATAAGAAATCAGAGAAGGTACTTCGCAGGGCAACAAAACTAGCACCAACGTTGGCGTCGCTGCCTTATGAAGACATACTGAGATCATTAGGACTTGAGACCGTCACATGGACACTTCGGTACATGGATATGTGCCTTGTTTGGTATTTATTCCAACGTCCCCATCACCCTCTTCGGAGTAGGGTTCAACTACGTGGTTCAAATGTTCTTCGCGATCATTCTTTAACTATTCGAAGATACAGGGTACATAAATTGGGCGCGATGCAATTTGATAGAAGAATTGTTGAGCTTTGAAACAACCTTGATGCAGACACCGTTGGATGCAGTTCACTTAATACTTTTTAAACAAGACTACGAATGGATCAAGCAATGTTTCGTGTTGTATTTCCTTATTTAAATAACTAATTAATTAATTTACGAACTTATTGTGAGCCAGCTATTTGAGCTAATGCTCGTATGTTGTTGAATGTATAATAATAATCAATAATTATTATATAAGATTTTAATTTTCACGAGAGTGTTTGCCTCCTTGGATTACCTTAGGATTTGTGGGCTACGCAAGCTGATCACGTTGAGAATCTGCATGGCTTCAGAAAGCAGTAATGCGATATAATATCTCGCTGAATGTCGACAAATGGGTATACGGTGTGAGATGTAAAGTTTTTTGGGATATATGATTTCAGAAATACGAATCAGCCCGGATACTGAAAGAACGCGCTGCCTGCTCGATATAAAACCACCAACCTCAACATCTGAACTAAAAATACTGCTTGGACTATTCGCATATTACTCGTGATGGATCCAAATTTTTTCCAAATGATACGTCCTCTATTAACAGCCATGCTATTCCCATTAGGACATGTTCATCTCTGTCGTAGTTTGAGGGTGACAGGCAGGTGAAGCGTATCTCATTAAAGATAAGACATAAGCATTGTAAATTAACTTAAAACTGGATGCGTCAAGCTGGCCAATGGTCCTTCTAATAAGTCCTAAAATTCGACGGCATTTAGCAACTGTGTGACTGGTATGTGGGATGGTCGATAAGCTTCTATTTACGATCACTCCAAGGTCTTGAAATTGGAGAACTGTTTCAATTTCTCTTCCGTCAATGGTATATGATGAATTGATGTGTAGATGTCCGATACGCATATGTTTTGACTTATCGGGGTTTAATACCAGTCCCCGTTGATTACACCATACCTTAATATTATCAATGTCTCTCTGGAGTATCATTGGATCTCGGCTATCGATTATTGGTCGCCAAATTTTCAAGTCGTCGGCATATAAACCACATGGACTCGAAATAGCTGTAGTAAGCTCGTTGATGTAAATAATGAAGAGCAATGGACTGAGTACCGATCCCTGAGGAACACCGCGTCCAGGATTTCTTGTTTTTGACATTTGTTTATTAGCTAATACAGTAATCTTCCGATTTCTAAGGAAGGAGTTAATCCAATTAAGGAGGGTTCCTCTGATGCCGTACTGTTCCAGCGTAATAAGGAGGACATCATAGTATATCCGATCAAATGCTTTGCTGAGGTCGAAAAACAAGACATCAACACTAACTCCAGCCTCGGCATATCTGGTCCAATCACTCCTCGCAAGTATGAGGTTTGTGACAGTAGATCTTCCTGGGCGGAAACCATGCTGGTTGTCGCAGAGTACTTGGTTATCTTCTAGGTGCCCGATGATTCGTTTAAAAAGCAGTTTCTCTAGCACTTTACAAGCAACGCAGGTAAGGCTTATGGGCCGATAGTTGCTTGCTAGATTACGGTCGCCTTTTTTGTAGAGAGGTCGGATTATAGAACATTTCCAATCTGATGGTATACAGCCTGTTGACAAGGAGAAATCGAATATGGTGTGTAAAGGTTCATATATTACTGGTGCAAGTTCCCGAAGAAGAATTGGAGGAATATTGTTTGGTCCTGCCGCAATTGATCGTGGTAGCTTTAGAAGTTCGTTAAGAACCTCAAATTTATCAAATGGAGTAAATTCGTAACACGGATATTGAGCTGTGGAGAATCTGGGGCAATACTGACAGGTAGGACTCTCTAGCGTGAATTGATCTAGGAAAATATTGGCAATTGCTTTGTCATCAGATGTGAGCTCACCGGTTGCCATAAATATAGAGTTAATCTCAGACGTAGTTGATTTTAATGAGCTGATATGTTTAAACAATTTACTGGGAAATCTTTTTGATGATCGACAAAGATTGGAAACGAAGCACCTGCGTTTCTGACGTTTGAGTGCCGTAACTTGATTTCGTAATTCCTTGTAATCGATCCAAGAACAATTCTGTTCTTTAAATTTTTTGTAAATTTTGTCTCTTGTCTTAATCATTTGTTTAATCTGCGAGTCAAACCAAATGGGAGTTTTGTGGGATGTGCGCTGACGTTTTAAAGGGGAGAAGTAATTTAGAGCATTGATCAAAGTAGATTTGAAATTTTCCCAGCACTGATCGATGCCAATTTCATATGGATTAGGCCATTGAATGTTTCGAATAGCTTGCGTCATACTTGCGAAATTCGCTTTGAAGGGATTCAATTCGGGTTTTGCCGAGGGGGCTGTTCTAAAGAGACTGACAGAAAGCGCCAGCCTAATGACACAATGATCACTGTGGCCAATAGGGGGCTGAGAGAGATTTCATCAATTGTGGGTTCCCCTCGTGATAAGCAGAGGTCTAAAATGGCAGATGATTGCTTCCTCCTTCTAGTGGGTTCGTGAATATGCTGGGTTAGATTGAGATCGTTGAACGTATCAAGGAGATTGGATGATTCAACATCACAACCATGTGTCGAAGTATATAGGTCCCAATTGACATGAGGCATATTGAAGTCTCCTAGGATAATGATCGGTGATAAGCTTGTTAGGTGATGTCGTAAAGAGATGCCAATCTTTTCAGTTGCGGAGCGCGGAGATCGGTAAAATAAACCGATTTTTAGTTTCTGTCTATCAGGAGAAGATACTGTTGCCCACAGATATTCGTTGTATGAATCATCTGATACAATGCTGTGCTCGATGATGGTTAACGGTTGCTTGACGTATAATATAACTCCACCTCCTTTTGAGGCGGTTCGATCCGATCGTATAACAAAGTAGCCTGGGATTGAGATTTCATTATCAGATATATCGTTGTTAAGCCAGGTTTCACTCAATGCTATGATGTTTGTGTTCATTGAATTAACGAGACACAATATTTCGTCAAATTTGTTGTACATGCTTAAACAGTTAGAGTACATGATGGAAATATTATTTTGAGAGTAACGGCAGTCGTGTGGTGTCTCTGTTGGTGTTGAAATTGGATTGATGTTTACGTGGTGGATGCACGAATCTGTGCGGCGGAGAGTGTCGATGGAACGCTTAGACGGATTCCGAGGCTGAATCGCGTATTTACCCTTCGCCGCACAACTTGAAAATTTTTCACAATTAGATTTTTTTCACCGTTTTGAATTCTTTGTTGAAGCTCTTTCCTTGCCGATTTCAATCTGTTTCTATCTTCAGTGCTGAGGTCAGGTAGAAGTCTGATACTGGAGCCCCTTAACTTAAAGGAATTCTTGATGATTTGCTTACTAGTCTCGGGGCTATCAACAACAACTTTCAAAAGCCTTGGTTTGGTACCATCTTGTTTCTTCCCAATGCGAAAGAGGTGTATTACCTGTCTATTTTGTTCGACTGATATTTCTGTTGGGAGAACAGTTGAAAGAACTTGCTTTACTGAATCAACATCATGTTTAATCCGGATGAGACTGTTTGGACTCGGTGATTCATTTAAATTTACAATGATAAAACATTTATCCCGATCGAATGTTCGGCGTTTATGTCGTTTAGGCTCAGATAGAATAGGTATATTGGGGTTATCAGTGTTGTTTACAGTGGATTTGGTATGATTTATCATTTGTTTTAGTGTTCCATCCATTTTATATAGACTATGGGTTGTTTGAGGACAATAAAAAGTTGGGAGTGCTGTGTGATGTGGTGCTTCTGTGTTTGTTTCCGGCCTTGGATGTGTTTTCTGAGTGATATGGAATGTTTGTTTCTGTGTATCCTTGTGAGAAATGATGGAATTCTCTAGATTTGACGAATCCAGGAAATCGGATTTAAGGTTAGATAAGGAAGTTTCAAGGGTTGTTGCCTTTACGATTCGCGATCTTGCATGTCCTCGTGTCCAAACTCGAGTAGGGGTAGATTTCCGGAATGTTGAAGTATCAGATGTTGCCGTTATGTTGATCGGAGCGATTTCATTGTCTAGTGAAGGTACTGTATCTTGCTCGAATACTTCACATGTATAAGGGATATCTGATCGTAATGGTTTATCAGTGTATTCGGTTAGTGAGCGTAGATCGTTAATAGTCTTATTTAAATTTGCAATTGCAAGAGCTGCACAGAAACCACAATAGAAATTGCGACTCGTCATTGTTTGAGAACTGTCTGAGGGGAAGCTTACTTTGGTCCATATCGTGCAGCCGTGAGAGTCACATGCCACTTCATTATCTGCGTACCTAACCGACTTTGTTGTATTGTTGTGTTTCGCTTGCTTGTTGGTCTTCTTTGTCATATTTTTGTCATATAATGTGATATTGTACTGGAATTCAAATTTCCATCAATTTTTCAAACGGAAAATTCGTTATTGAATAATGGATCCGACCAACAGATTTCGTTTATTGCGGTATCAATGGAATTTGATTTAAATTTCAATTTTGAGTTTTAAATTGTAAGAACTTTATATAATCAAGACAATTTTAAATTCTTTAATCGTTGAAGTAATCGTTGTAATCGATATAATCGTTGTAAACGTTGTAATCGTAGCAATCGTAGAAATGTTATTGTAAGAACTTTAATAATCAATACTTTTTTAACGGATTAATCAAAGCGAAAATCAATAAGATATCGGAAATGCGGATTGATCATCATTGTATTTACTTTAGATTGTAAGTAGTTTGTATGTTATTTTATTGTAAGTAGTTTATTAAGCATCCAAGAAAGTTCAAACTAGTTGTAAGAGTTTCAATAACCAAGACTTATTTTAAGGTCAATTTGCAAATGATTTCACTAAAACGTCTTCTTTTAACGCCCCATAACAAGACGTAACAAGACTTTTTAACGTCTTTTATAACAAGACGTTCCTCGACTAATTAAAGAATGCAGTGTATATTCAATGATGAAACCCAGATTCTACAAATTGCCAGATGCACACCTGATAAGATCATCGAGACCCATCGAGAACCTGGTTATGGACTTTAAAGGCTATCTTCCATCCGCATCGCGAAATAAATATATTATTCTCGTCATCGACGAATTTTCGGGATTTCCGATCGGATTTCCATGTTCCGATACATCTACGTTCACATTCAAACGTTGTGCATTCTGATCGTGGCCCTGGACTTGTTTCGGCTGATTTCAAAGTCTACCTTATGCGTCTTGATATTACAAGTAGCCACAGTAGCCCTGACAACCCATCTGGCAATGGACAGTTTGAACGATACAACGGGGTTATATGGAAATACATAAATTTGAACCTGGATACCCATAAACGTGATATTTATCATTGGGATGAATCTCTTCCTCGATCCTTACATGCTGTACGTTCACTCCTATACAAAGAGACAAATGAAACTCCATGATCGATTTCTGTCGTTCCAGAGGAATACACCGTCTGGTTGAAGTATTCCGAATTGTCTTAGCACCACTGGTGCAGTCGTCATGCGTAAGCATAACGCTTATAGGAAGTACGATCCATCAACGGAAGTGGGTCAGCTAGTCAGTAGCAACCCTTACTACCCTTGATATGTAATATTGTGTTTTACTTCATCTATGTTTTAGATTGTTTAATAGAACTCTGTTTCAAAAACCTGAACACGAAAACCTGAAAACAAAATCCTGAACACAAAAACCGGAAATTTAAAAAACCACGAACAGCCTAACTTCGTACAACGTTAAATGAAAAAATATCAAAATTCCAGTCAATAATACGAACATAACTCATTATCTGATGGTAAAAGTAAGCCATAGATACGTGGTCATATGCAGCGTTCCTTATTTACGAAATTTTAATATCTTATCAATTTATAAATAAATGTAATTATCTTATCAATACAATCAATAACAATATCATTTTGAGTTAATCTTATCTTACATATTAGATTTATTATTTTAGTCTCGTTCCTAATTATATCTCGGCTTTAGTTAAATTTATTATAAATTTTAAGTATCAATTAACAAAATATATATATCTGTACAATGTAATTGCGAATTCCTTAACAATTTATAGGTAAGTACATATCCAATAATATTTTTATATAATCTTGTAGTTTTCCAAGATATTTTTATTATATTTCTTTAAATTATCTAATTCTATCTTTATCCCCTTTTTTCCAATTTAGATATTTTTAGATATTTTTTAGACAATTTTGAAGATATTTTTTTATTAATTTTATTAAATTTGTCAATAAAATATAAAAATACAAAACCGAGCCCAGGACCACGATTAGAATGCACAACGTTTGAATGTGAACGTAGATGTATCGGAACATGGAAATCCGAAGAGCTACGAACATGTAGCCTCTGAAAATTATATTTGATATAATGTATCATTTGGAGTGTAATAGAAGTGTTTCTATCTAGATAAATACCTTATTTATCCCCAAGCTAGTTAATATTTTAACATCTATAATATATTTTATTATATTATATATTATCTATTTAGTATATTGGTATATATGATGTTATATTATTTAGCATTACTTATTTTAGCATTTATTAAAATATAACATAAAATAATATCCCAATATTATTATTATTATTATCAATAGACAACAAAGTGAGCAGCAAGGCTCATTACAAGTTGCGTCACAATCAGAAAAAGTAAATGTAGAAAATGAAAATGTAGAGTGTACTTTCTATTGTTCATATGTTCTCTGACTCGATCTTCGTCTTCAAGAAGGGATCTTCCTCCAGATTTCGTTTAAAAGAAGCCAGATTCGAGGATGCTACTGTTGTGTCAGCAAGGTGGTTCCAAGTATTAACGATTCGTTGGAAGTATAGGGATGTTCGTTTGTAGCGTAATCGTTGTGTTTTTAGCATGAACTGATGACCACGAAGTGAGGTTATATCGCGCGTATGCATTAGCGATCTGAGTGGATGGCGATTGTCGTGTAAAATCTGCCAGGCTAGGCACAGGTCCGCCTTGTCGCGCAGATACTGAAGCGATCTCATTCCCAAACTCGAGAGCCGATCTTGATATTCCATATGTCTAACCGCTTTTACCATTTTAGTTGCTGATCGGAATACAGACTCTAGATTATAACGTTCTCGTAAGGTGATTGGGTAACAAGCTGGCGAAGCATATAGGAGGATGCTCAAAATAAGTGCTTGTGAGATTGTTTTAAAGCATGAGATGTCAATATGAACAAGAGCTCGGCGAATCAGGCCGATGACTCTTCTCACTTTGGAACATGTAGTGTCAGTATGTAAACGTGTCGATAAGTTAGAACATACATAAACACCTAAATCCCTGTATGAGTTCGTCCTAAGAATAACACTGTTGTTTATATGATAAATATGAGCTGACTCGGCCGGACGTCTTGATATACAAATGTAGGCACACTTTTTCAAATTGAATTTTAACCCGTTCAAAATCGACCAGTCATTTATGGTGTTAATATCATACTGCAAGATGTCAACATCTGAGTCCAAATATATGGGGCGCCAAATTTTTAAATCATCAGCATAAAGAACACACTCAGATCCAAGTTTAGGAATGAGGTCGTTAATGTATATGCTGAAAAGAACTGGACCGAGTATAGTTCCTTGAGGTACTCCAAGATTTGTAGGGAAGCGATCAGATAATTCGTCGTTTACCCTTACGAAGCAATGACGGTCAGACAGAAATTCAATAATCCAGCGAACTAAACACTCATCAAGGTTGATATTACGCAGTTTTTGAATTAAATTAGCATGAAGGACTGTATCAAATGCCTTAGAGAAGTCGAAGAAGATGGCGTCAACCGGAATACCAGAATCATAATATCTGGTCCAGCTATCGTGTGATAACAACAAATTCGTTAGCGTTGAATGATTTTTTCGAAAACCATGTTGTTCAGGGGCTAGAATATGGTTCGTTTCTAGGTGAGTGGTGACTTTTCGCAGAAGTAAGCGTTCCAGTACGCGACAGCAGACACATGTGAGGCTAATCGGTCTGTAGTTACAGATGTCAGAACGAGACCCCTGTTTTAATATTGGGCAGATAATAGAGCGCTTCCAGTCTGAGGGAATCTTTCCTAGCACAAGTGTTGCACAGAAGATATTATATAGAGGTAGGTATATGATGTCAGCTAGGTTGCGAAGATATGCTGACGGCAATAGATCCGGACCAGCACTTAATGTGCATTTCAGACGGGACAACTCGCTGTACACTAAGTCAGGTCTAATGAAGTTATCAAGGTCAGAAGTAGTATTAGCTACCAAACAATACAAACTGTCAGTTATTTGCGGTGAAGCATTCAGTGACGAATTCAGCGATGTGAAGTGTGTGCCGAATACGTTCGCAATTTTCTTTGAGTCCAATACCAAATCACCTTGGCTATCGAGAATAGAGGAGAAAGTGTTAGCTATACGTTTTCTTGATGAAATGTATTTGAAGAGTGAGCCAGGATCACGACGACATCGTTGGGATAATTTCTTTTCAAAGATTACTCTCGTACGTCTCTTCAAGGATGTTACCCTGTTTCTATACTGTCGGTATTGCTCAAAACTAGAGTTACCTGCTTTATAATTACAATATGCCTTGCGTCGTCGAGCCAGTGCTTGTTTGAGTTCTCGATTAAACCAACGAGGAGATAAGCCGACGTCAGTTTGACGTACAATTGGAGCGTAGCGGGTAAGTATTGAATACAAGGTGTCTTTGAAAAACAGCCAGGCGGAATCAATACCCACAGTATAAGCATCAGGCCACGAAACGGTAGAAAGGAACTCCTTTATTTTGTTGTAGTCGGCTTTAAAAGGGTTGAATCTATTAACAAAAGAATTATATATAGGGATACTTATTCCAAGATCTATTAATAAGGTGACATGATCAGAACAACCAACTGGATCCAAGTGATTAACGCTAGTGACAATATGTCCTGGAGCAGACAAAACCAGATCAAGAAGAGAACGAGACGTAGAAGATATTCTGGTAAATCCATTGACATGTTGGGTAAGGTATAGATCATTGATTGTTTGAAGTAACACAATCGAACCAAAGTCAGAAGGCGAATTAAAACTGTATGTATTCCAATCTATTGTAGGCATGTTAAAGTCACCAACAACCAATATTGGCTTATTAGGGTCCGATAGCTGGTATAAACGTTGCACGATGCTATCAGTACATGAAGTAGGGCTGCGGTAAACGACTACAAGTATCAAGGAGAATGGCCGGTATAATCTGACCGCTAAAAGTTCGTTTGAATCCAATATTGATATTGGATTTACGCTATCCCTTTTCTGCTTGTCAAATGTAAACCCGATTTTATTTACTACAAAAATCTTAGGTACAGAATATTATCTAAAAATTGTAACTATCCATTAAAAATCATTTTCAAATTTACTTTATAATAGGATCAAATATTTAGAGTAGTTTCAATAATGTGATAACGATGTATATTCGAAAAAACAAAGGATATTCTCAATTACTTCCCAAATTAAGACAGAATATATTATAAAATAAATTTATATGTTAGTAAATAGAGAATAATTGAGAGCATTAGGATTTGATAGTTACATAATCAGATCAGTTAACTGAGTCTAAGTATTTTGTACTATATAGTAATTTAAAAATAAATATTTAAATTATAAGATTTTCTATAATTCACATTTTTATAAAGTAATCTGTTTATAATTCAAATGAATTAATAAATAATTAATATCACATATTAGAATAAAAATCATTGGACATTAGAAGAAACTGCTACGTTTAGATTATTTTAATTCGAAATAAGACTTATTGCATTTTATTAAATGAATTTCATTTTTATGAAATGAATTTTATTTACACGTGCAAGGCAAAGTTGTTCTTATAGTCACGGGCAAGACAATAATCGAAGCTGCTATCAAAAAATATTTGTTATCAAAAATAAGTTTCAATTACATTAAAAAAAACAAAGTTAATGATATACTCTTGTTACATATTATATAACTAAAATAAGTCTAAACAATAAATTCGTAAGGGTACGATGAAATGAATAACACGATCATTTTTGTATCACCTGACTTTGTTGGAATTCATTATGACTTATGAAATTCGTAGATGTCGAATAACGCGGATAACGAGGAATATTTATACGAATGTGATTTCATCGCGGATGCGTGAATCAGGAGAAAGGGCGAAACTTGAAAATCTCTTAAGACTTTGGCTAGTAGAGAGCGGATGGCGCGACAAGCTGAAAAACGAATGCAAGTTACTAATTCAGCAAAAAGGTGTGGATAATGTTAATGTGGACGATTTATTTGCCGAACTGGTTCCGAAAGGTCGCAGTCTTGTTCCTGATTATGTCAAACGCCAATTACTTGAACATATCAGAAACTATATCGATCAGCATGCCAATCTCTTTTAATTTTTCTTTTTGCATCCTTTTATTGATCAGTTGATTTTATTACGACGAGGGATGTATATCTATTTTCTGTTTAGCCTTTTATTTTGCCAACTCAACTGATATGTTAATATGGCAATTCAATTGATACTCTCTTCATTTTACTAACATTCTTGTATACAAAAAAGTTACTAACTTTTTTTACAAATTTACAAACTGTAAAAAAATATTTTCCTGATGATGGCAGTTGCCGTTGAAATATTAAATAATCCTTTGGTTTTTGATTTTCCTTTGTTCCTATAAATTAACATATACTAAATTCGAGGAAATGGATGATTTAGATATCTTCAATTTCACTAACTACTGATTTGTAATTACTTGAAAGGAAAGTTTGATAGGAAAGTTTTTTAATGTGGCAAATGCACACAGACTGTGAGCTTACAAGCCCACAAAAGCGAAACAGATTGAAAGCAATAGTCACTAATTTAAAAGCATTGAACGTAATTGCTTTTTGAAAAAAGGGAGTGAGGATGAATATCGCAGGTGATCAGGTAGGGAATTCCAAAGTAGAGGAGCAGCGATATGTAGAGATCGACAGATCGTCCATTTCTTAAATTCCTGATTTATCGGGAAGTACGGCATTTTTATTTCGATTTTATTGCGATAAATACAAACGGCATTGTATAAAAACCAATGTCAATAAACGACAAAACGAAATAAATCATATAAATTAAATTGTATATGTTAATTTATAGGAACAAAGAAAAATCGAATCAAAGACCAAAGGAATTATTCAATATTTCAATAGCAACTGCTATCATCATCAGTTTTGTCTGTAACAAAACTTATAAATTCTTACAGTTTTGTTATTGAATAATTCCTTTGGTCTTTGATTTGATTTTCCTTTGTTCCTATAAATTAACATATACTAAATTCGAGGAAATGGATGACTTTAATATCTTCCATTTTACTAACTATTGATTTGTAAATACTTAATTTTGATTGACCAATTTAGTGATAAAAAATCATTTAGTTAATTAGTTAAATCGTTAACTAATTAACCAATTTACTAATTCAGATAAAATATATTGCAATCAATTTTTAATGATATCTAACAATACTCATCATTTGTGTTCTTAAAAAGAATTTTTATTAAATTGGTTGTTTAACTAAAATCATTATATAAAAATAAAACAATATTATATTTATATATTTAATTTTTATAATATAAAAATATCATACACGAAATATAATATACACAAAAATATTAGATAATTACAGTAGCGGTAGAACATGCTAAATCCACATTGTGACATCGCTGACTATTGGCGCAAATCCTAACAAATCGAAATACAAATGACTTGTGCATTGCGATTGCACTAGTTACGATTTGTTAGTGCACACTCTTTCACACATATATAACTTATAGTAACTTATATATATTAACTTATAAATAAAATCAATAATATTTAATAAAATTGACATTAAATAAATAATTTAATGATTATTATCTTTCATAATAATACAAGATATCAGATATCTTTTCAATACATGACTGAATAAACACCGTTAAAATGATGTTCAAAGTCATCGTAAAATATATCATCACTTAAATGTTAATTTTTAACATCAGTAAAATAAAATCAAAAATATTTAATAAAATTAACATTAAATTAATAATTTAATGATTATTATCTTGCATAATAATACAAGATATCAAATATCCGTTCAATGCATCATTGAATTAACACCGTTAAAATGATGTTCAAAGTCATCGTAAAATATATCATCACTTAAATGTTAATTTTTAACATCAATAAGATAAAATTAATAATATTTTATAAAATTTACATTAAATTAATAATTTAATGATTATTATATCTCATAATAAAACAAGGAAAGTTTTATAATGTGGCAAATGCACACAGACTGTGTGCTTACAAGCCTACAAAAGCAAAACAGATTGAAAAAGGTTACTCGTTTAGTAGTATTGATTGTAGTTGCTTTTTGAAAAATGGAAGTGATGATGAAGATCGCAGATGATCAGGTAGGGAATTCCAAAGGAGAAGATCAGCGATATGTAGGGATCGACGGCCAAAGTTGGATGAGTGAAGAGGTAAGTGTAGCAGAAGAGAAGCACAGGAACGTTACTGAGTAGAAAGAGAGCGAGATTCACTTAGAGTTGACAGATAGAGAAAAGAAGGAGAATTACAATAAAAAAAAGCGATAAGTTAGACAAATCAGACGAAAACGAACGCGATGTTCAATACTTAGCCATCCAAGTTTTGATAAATAGGAAGAGATATGATCGTATTTACGAAGTCGAAAAAGGATGTGCACAGCAGTGTTAATGAGGCGCTGAAGAGGTTTACGGGATGACTTTGAAGAGAAGACGAGAAGGCTAAGACAGTAATCAATACTCAATACACGGGAAAAGAAGGGAGGAGATAATAGATTTACATAAACTAAAATCTAGAGAATTTCTTACGACTCGAATATCACAAAGAAGAATATTTGAAGATATTGTTTTATCACGAAGGAAGGATCGAGATGCAGGTTATTGTCGAAGTGAATACCTAGAAATACTGGTTTATCTACAGCAGGAATAATCGTGGTCTGAAGATACAGATAAAGAGGAAATACAGAAACAGTAGAGGGTAAAATCTATAACGCCTTAGATTTTGTAGGATTAAGAGACATGTGCAAAGAAATTAGATGTTCTGAAAGAGCACGAAGACAATTCTACGAGGATATGAAAATTTGGCTTAGGGAATGAGGAGTGAGCAGAGTGAGAATAAAGAAGTATATCATCAGCGTACTGCATTACTCGGAAGTAGAATTTGTTATACAAGATAAATCTCCAAGAAGAATCGTAAAGAGAATAGGGCCAAGTACTGAACCTTGAGGTACACCACAAGAGAGAATATAAAGAAGAACATTAAATCAGAATGAACGGAAAAATATCGATCGGAAAGATACGAAGATAACCAAGCAATGCTAGACGAGGATAAGTCATAATGATAGTGAAGACGAGAAAGAATGATGTGCGATCGACAATGTCGAATGCAGATAAAAGATCGCGCGATATTACCACACTGTAAAGTCCCTTGTCACGAGCGGAGAGCAGATCAGAAAATATTTACTTACCTTGCTAGTTCGGTGAAATGATTGGAGCGGGAAGCAGATTGAAAAGAAGGGTAGATCAACGATGAAGATAAATACTTGTTGATCTGATCTAAGACAAAGTGTTCAAGACTTTTAGATAAGGTTGATAGAATTGATATAATATTGGGCGATAATATGAAAGAAGAGAGGAGTTAAGTGAATGCCTTTTAAGTAGGGGGCAAACAATAGTCGCTTTCCAAATAACAGGAAATATTAAATTCCGGATCGACGAGTTAGAGAGGCTGGTAAGGAAATGTGTGAAGTCTGTTGACAACAATTTGATAATTTGAGTAGGGATGGGATCGGCAGGAGATGACTTACAGGTTGGCGAAACAAGAAGGCAAGATACCTCATCTTTAAATACCGCAAGTAGGTAAAAGAGTGCAGGGATACGAATAGACGGGATACAAGAAGTTTGTGGAAGGACGATGATCGAATCGATATGAGAAATTGTTTTTGACGTTAGGCATTTGGAGAATTGAGAAAGATCAAGATGGGAGATGACAGAGGAACGAGACAGTAGAGACTTGAGAGTTTTCAATTTAGGTCGATAGTCATTAGCGGAAGCCAATTTGTTTTGCCGAAAACTATGTTCCTTAGAACGCAGAAGTTGCCTATGGGCACGACGAAAAGCAAAGAATTGGTTATGATAAACGGAGGAGTCAAGTGCTGAAGATAGCCTGAGATAACGATGATAAGTTCTGAAAGAACGACGCGGGAGGCGTTTTGAAGTCACTTACTCAGAGTCGAACCAGCACGATAGTGCCATGATTGAGCAAAAGTTTTAAGGGGAAGTATTTCATCGAGGATATAACAAAATACATTGTTAAAGAGGATACATAAGTAATTGTGGGATTGGTAGATAGAAGAAGGATACATTAACGGAGAGCGGTTGATATGAGAGCGAAGAAGGGAAAAATCGAGGAATTTCCAAGAATGGCACTAGATAAGTTTTGCAGGAACATTGATTTTTAACATAGGGAAATAATAGGTAACAATAAAGTGGTCATATATAGAGAGAGCAGGATCATAATACACAATGAAAGACGCGAAGGTAAGACAACAATATCGTGGGTACCGCCAAGTATAAGAATAATTATAGCAAAAGAATAATTAGGAGACTTGAGTTGAAAATCATGATCATTAACTGTAGAAATCGTCTTTAGTTAAATCGTCTTATTATCAAACTTTATCTATCTCATTGTCACAAAATTGGCGTCTTTAAGATTTAAAAAATAAATGATATCTACAGGATTTTCCAAGAGTATTTCATTAAACGAGTACAGCAAACATGTTACAGTCAACGAGTGATCGTCAGCCAACATAAAAAATAGCAGAAAGGTGAAACGTAGGAAATTGATCAATAGCTGATGAGGTCCACCAATACTGAAATATAGCGTACTGCTGTTTGCTTTAAAATATGATTAAAGCAGCATGCAGAGTCATCAAAAAATTTCAATGTTGGCTTACGCCAGGAAAACTTTGCTAGCTATCCTATCACTAATGGATACTTTCATATCAATTTTATAAGATATTAACGATAAGATAATCTCAAAATAACATAAACTAAAATAATTATTAAAATTTAAAAATTATAGACCATCGCGATAGTCATTTTAAATAGTCCTTTTAAAAGGGACTATTGCAATATTCGAAAATTTATGAAATAAAAAACTAGTTTTCTTCTCGATGGATAAAACTGGTTAAAACAATTGTCTTGGTTATAATTACATGCAATTATTCTTTTCAGTTCCGTATTATTCCTGTCAGCTCCATATTATTCTTGTCAATTCCATATTATTCCTGCCAGCTCCAGATTATTCCTGCCAGTTCCAGATGATTCCTGTCACTTAAGAGTGAAACATGAATTTAAACATATTACAATTGAGCTTAATCACTTTATAAAAAATCATTCCTAGAAAAGCTCAATATTAAATCCTATATTTTCCTGATCACAATCTTCCAGATCGGAATGCAGAGATGGTTACACCATTTTGGAAATTGGGTTGCGATTTTAAAAACTGTAACGTATGGACCATTGTTCGAGTTAAAATATATGACCACTCGGTGTATCAACGTAAACCGTTTACATGTGGCTTTTGTTCATTAGTAAAACTTCTACAGCTATCCTGCTCATCCGCTTCTGTTTCATCGACGTCCACTCAGACCGATAGTGATTTTTGACGTTTTCCTCGCATCAACACCTGAATTCGCATCGTACAATCCTATTCTTGAACCTACTCTCACGGACACTATTCGTTCAATTACAGATCAAACTTTCATTCATCTTCATCGTAACAAAGCTAACGGCAAAAATTTTCATCTCGTACCTTTTCCTTCCTATTCCTCCCCCATCTAAATAACTCTCATACTTCCGTCTTCTCTTCATTTACACCTTACTATATCCCGTATCACTCCTTATTAATTTACATCCTTCCGTCAAAATCATCTCTACTAACATATTTGATCAACTGATTCAAGACTACTTCTGTCACACATGCTACAATAGCCTGTCACACATACTCTGTACCATCCTTTCCAATCCGCTTTCCGTTCTAATCACTCCATCGAAATCGCATGCATGAAAGTTTACAACGACCTACTCATTTCTCATGGTAAGGCTCTATATAGTGTTATCATCTTCCTCGACCTCTCCTCCGCCTTCGACTTCGTCGATTTACCCATCCTCCTTTCTCGCCTTCGTTATGCTTACGGATTTTGTTCCTCCTTCGTAACATGGCTTGCCTCATTTCTATCCGATCGTTCCTTTCACGTCTTTTCTAATTCATCATCCTCCCCTCCTATCCTTATTTTCTGCGATGTCTCACACGGTTTAGTCCTAGGTCCCCTGCTTTTCTATCTTCTGCTTGATACAAAACCCTATTCCTTTAACGTAATGCAATACGACGATGGCATACTCATCCATGCTCATGCACCCGCATGAGCATGGATGAGTATGTCTTTTTTCTGTCTTTTTTCTGACGTCTCTCCCATCTTCATTTCGTTCTAAACCCCGAGAACTCCAAAATAATGTAGATCATCCCCAGCCAACCAAAAAAAGATTTATTTTAACGTGGCAAATGCGTTATATGATCACAACAAACAAAAATGTAAATCATGTGTCGAGAAGGTGTGAACGGAGGAGGTGTTTGAATGTGATAAAGGAGGGAGCGTGGCGAACGTCGAGAGGGAGTTGATATCAGGCGAGTGAGGCGGCGACGAGGAAGGATTGGAGACCATAGTTGTTGGAGCAATTGGGAACGTGGAGTAAGAGGGTTTGACGGGAGCGCAGTGATATTGAGGTGGGGCGAGTGTCGTCTAAGAAAGAGGTTGATGAACGATTGGGAACCAACAGCGATGAGACGAAAAGTTACGAGAAGGCGAAATTGTATGCGGATGTGGATGGAGGGACAGGAGAATTGATCAAGATGTGTGGATTTGTGGTCAAAACGACGGAGGCGTAGGAGCACTCGATTTGTGAAGTTGATTATTCGTTATACGAGTAGGATGATGGATTTTGGATAATTGACGAAAAGGTTGAGGCAGTAATCGATTTTAGGAAAAATAAGGGTTAAAAGAAGAGACATATGAACGGTAGTCGATAAGGGGGCGGATACGGTGGATGTCACGGAGAATTAAGTTAGACGAGCAGACCTTGTCGTGGACGAATGGTTTAAGGGATAGTTTATCATCGAAATGAAATCCTAAGAAAGTGAGATTGTTGACTATGGGGATGACTGATGAGGGAAAATATACAGGGGGAGGAGATATGCCAGGTTTACGGGGGAGGATCCACATTATTTTGGAATTGTCTTGGTTTAGAACCAGACAATTATGGGAGAGACGTTTGTAGATAGAATAATGACAGTTAGATAAAAACAGATATCGTGTATGTATGGGCGGGTGCAGGAGCATAGATGAGGATGTCATCGGCGTATTGCATGACATTAAAGGAGAAAGGTTTGATAAACGGTGATAGATCGTCGAGCAGAAGAGAGAAATGCAGGCGACCCAGGACTGAACCTTGTGGGACTTCGCAAATGATAGGGATCGGAGGGGAGGATGATGAATTAGAACAGACGCGAAAGGAACGGTCGGATAGATATGAGGCTAGCCATGCCACGGAAGAAGAAAAGCCGTAATCATAACGAAGTCGAGAAAGGAGGACGGAGTGGTCGACAATGTCTAAGGCGGAGCAGAGGTCGAGGGAGACGAGAACACTATATAGAGCCTTGTCTCGAGAAATTAGTAAGTCGTTGTAAACTTTCATGCAAGCGATTTCTGTGGAGTGATTATAGCGGAAAGCGGATTGGAAATGAGTGTACAGATTGGATGAAGAGAGATACACTTTGATTTGTATTTAGATAAGGCGCTTCAAGAGCTTAGATAGACTAGGGAGAAGTGGAATGGGGCGATAGCTAGAAGGAAGTGACGGGTCGAGCGATTGTTTCCTAAGGAGCGGACGAACGATAGAGGATTTCTAATGTGAAGGAAAGATACGATTGCGGATGGACGAGTTAAACAAGGTGGTGAGGAAAGGATATATCGATGAGCATATGGATTTAAGTATAGGGGTAGGTAGGGGATCGGCAGGTGAGGTTTTGTTGATCAAGGACATGAGGACAGATGAGACTTCAGCAAGTGAGACGGGGATAAGATGAACGATTTCCGGAGGATGAGGCGAAGGGAGTGGTGATGCAATGGAATAAAGACGGAGTTGTGAGAGAGCAAAATGGTTACTTTGGTCTAAAGAAATGACGAACAATCATGGAGATTGATATTGCTAGACGAAGAGGAGCGAGAAAGGATTAAGTTCAAAGTATGACAGAGAGACTTGAAGTGTTAAATGTATGAATCGCGGAGAGACCGAGTGAGCTAGCGAATATCACTTCTGAAAGAGCGGTGATAGTCTCGAAAAGCATGACGGAGACGACGCTTTGAATGTAGGCATTGGATGTCAAACCATTGGGCACGGTGCAAGCGACGGTGAGAGTGAGGCTTCAATGGCAAGATAAGATCTAGAGTGAATGTGAGTTCAGAGTAGAAAAGAAATGTGAGATCGTGAAAAGAGGATGATGTAATTGTGGGATAAGATAGAGACGATTTAAGTAAGGCGGAGCGGAGAAAGGGTTGTTAAAATTTCCCCAACAGCGACGTAGGATGGTAGCTGTGTTAAGCGGGGAGTGTTTGGAAGTGAGATCAAGGGTGACGAGAAAGTGATCGGATAGACCAGGATCACAGATTGACAGTGAGGTGTAGGCAGCAAAACGACCAGGGACAGCTATGATGTCAAGTTCCCCGCCAAGGATATGTGTGGTTGCAGTGAAGATGAGTTTGTAATTGTAGTTGGATAGAATGTTGATGAACCGAATGGAATCGGTGGAAGAGGTGCTGTCGAGGCGGATATTGAACTCGCCAAGAACGAGTGAAAGGATGGAAGACAAATAACAGTGTGACGGAGGGTTAGCGAGTTCGGTAAAACATAAGGAGGTAACAGCTGATGAGCCAGGACGGTATACAATGGCGAGATCCAGAGTGATCGGTCTAGAAGAAAGACAAGTAAGCAATTCAAAAAACAAGGACTGAAAGGGGGAGTGATTTTGCGAAGAGACGCTGGGTGATGGGCGAATGCGATAATGCCGCTATGACTAGAGAATTTAGAAGGGGATGATCTAAGGGGGCGGGCAGATTCGACTAGTGAGCAACCGGCAGAGATCAGACGGCCAATTGAGAGGTCGTCAGAATCTGAGTGCTAGGATTCGGTGAGGCAGAAGAGATCGATGGATTGCTTGGTGAATAGGTTGATGATAAGATCGGATTTAAGGAGAATATATCTAGTGTTGATAAGGCCGAGGCGGAAACCGGGTGTGGTGGCGGAAGGTTCTAGCCGAGAAGACACATAGGGGAGTTTTCCTCGCGACGGTGTTTTATGATGCGGGCAGAAGAGAGTTGAGCGATTTCAGAAGGTGTGCGATCAGGGAAAATTCGAGTGGTTGAAGAAGACATGGGTTTAAATCGTTGAGAGAGGACAGAGAAAGCGTGCGAGCGATGCTTGAATTCAATTTTCAAGAGATGGCCTGAGAAGGATTAGATTGAGAAGATTTGTTTAGGCCGATGAATGCGACAGAAGAGATGTCGTTGAAAAAAGATGGTTTATCCGTAGGAACAAGAGACGGTAGGATAGATCCGAAGGCTTAAACATTGTGGTCGAGACGTGCTTGTGGATAAATGGAAGTGGAAGGAGTGATATTAGTGACGATGACGCAACGATCGAGAGACGGAAAGCGTTTCCGTAAAGGAGGACGTGAGTGGGTGAGATCACGATAAGAGTACTGGCAGTTGAGGATTTGGAGGGAGTAGGTTTGACGACATAGAGGATAATGATAATAAAGATGGTGGCAATCGATGTGAGGAAAGGTTATGAGTGGAAGGATCGTGGAAGTTGGTGGATGTTGGTGGGGGTGATTTTGATTGATGGATGTAGGTTAATAAGAAACGAGACAGGAGAGACGGAACGGGGAGTGAAGATGACATGGGATAGTTAACGTATATGGTGACAAGGTCGGTGGGTGGAGAAAGTACATTGGAAACGAATGGGGTAGATTGAGTAGATGTGTTGGGTTGAATGTTAATATGTGCTTATGCGAGTTTGCGGGTTTATTTGTTTGCACAAAATCCATATAGAAAGTCTTCTTTAGACTTATTGATGTCACATGTGATTGTTGTCTAGACGCTGCAGTCGTGTGTTGATCACCGTACTAGTATTCGAGCACAGTTGGCGTTGGTGGTAGCTGTTTTCTTACATCTTCCCATTAACCTCCTTGTGTGTTGAAGCTGTTAGATTTGCTACAGCAACTGATCGGCGAGCGCAGCGAGACGATCGGAATAATTGTTTTAATTTGGTAATATCAAGAAAATTGTTTTAACCAGTTTGTTTGTAGCCGTCGGAGCCTTTTCAAGTCGTTAGTCTGTAAGTCGTTAGTTGTGTGTTATTTATTTTTCGATTTTTTTTTAATAAAAGAGATTGATAGCTTCATTGAAGAACTGAATTAAGTAATGGATAGTTGTATCTTTAGAAACTGTGTTATTAATTTCTCAAACGTATTTTAAACTTTTTTGTATGACTTCCATTCATATCTTCTATTAATATTCATTCCCATATTCTCTCCTATTCTTAAGATTTGATTACTGTCTTAGTATATTTTCCTAAATCCACTCTTCTTCCTTTACAGCGCATCATCAACGCATCCGTCCGAGTTCTCCGTCTTCGTCGTTTTGATCATACATCTCACCATCTTGCTTATCCCGATATTATTGATCGCGTATGTAACCGAAGGAATGGACTGTTGCCTTGGGCGGTCAACAATTGTACTGCTGATGAATTGAAGAAACGCATTAAATTTGAAATCATAGATTCTTGATAATTTTTTCATTTCCTATTGCTTTTATATTTCTATTTTTTACTTCAATAGAAAAATTGAAATGAAAAATATTAAAATATATTTATCTTAACTACTAAATGGAACATTGAATATTTCAAAGAATTTTTGAAATAAAAATTCAACGACGAAGACGGAAAATTCTCATCCGTCTTCCTCGTTTTGATTATACATCCCACAATCTTGCTTCTCTCGATTTGCCTAAAATTTATTGTCGTGTTCAAATTCGTCTTCCCATTCCTTTCCGCCTTGTAGACTTTTAAAATAAATATAGAGTATTTAGTAATCGTTGCGTATAAAATGTATACTTCAAAGTGATTTCATTCTGTTGGCTAGATTTAGTGTCTTAAACTTTCCAAATACAATTTTTCGCAGTGTTCTGGTGGAAATCGAGTGTAAATAGTTGTAAACGCCTACACTTCGCATTTATACTTTCATTTGATATTGACGGTTATCCTACAATTTTTACAATGCAGATGAATTGAAAAATAGCTGATATGGATTGATATCCATATTGATATTGATCACAAGTTCTTTGCCCAAACGTGATTATTTAAATTATATCTTTAAGATTTCTTCAAATTTCTGATTAGCATTTTATAAATTTCAATCTGATCAGAAATTCTAAATATTTATAAGGACGGACATTACCGTCTTTATAAGGACGGGTATCAGTTATAGGGATAAATGTTATTACGTTAATAATGTTCTAAATTATAACTCAGTCATGTCATGCCATGATTATCATGTTACCTGATGCTCTGTATCAGCTTTATGGTAACCCTTCACCATGTCGAATGGTAGTTTACGAACGAGCTTTTTAAGAGCTTTACAAAAGCAAAAAAAGAATATGAAGATGATCGATGTGAAGTAATATTCTTCACATATGAATCAAAAATGTCGAGTTTATGAGATATTTAGTACATAAAGATCACCGTGCTATTATTTAAGTTGTTAATTAATTTAAAATCTCCCAAAGAAGAGGAATGATGTATTGTAATATTGCTTATTTTCATTAGAAAATCTATTATTTTAATATCAATGACGTTATAACTTAATATGATTCATAGTTTATACCTTTAATATTGACGATTATAGTTTATCATTGAAATTTTGATAACTAGTTTTTACTAGTTTTTAAGCACACTGCTTAAACTAGATTCATGTAATGACCCATTTAAACCTTTTGTGGTGAACCTCATCAGCTACTGATCCAACACCTACGTCTCACTCACATTTTGCAAATTTAATTGAAATTAGAGGAAGGTTCTAGCTTCAATTTAAAATATTGAAACTAGAACAATATTGATTTTGATTACTATTTTACAAATTTGACGACTATTTTTTGGACTCTACTTTAATCCTATCTATAAGCCAACATCAGTACGCTACATTTCAGTATTGGTGGACCGTATCAGCTACTGATCCAATACCTACGTTTCACGTTTCGGTCCTTTTAACGATAGACGACGATCACTCGACTCGTCTGCTTGTTGGCAGAAGAATAAATAAAAGACTTACGTCTTATATTATCAAATCATGTAATAGATATTATATATTATTGTATATTATTAATCAAATCATATATTATTAATATTAGACAAATCATCTTTAGACAATTTAAAATTTTAAATATTAATTATGAATTTTAAAGCAAGGCAAATCGCTCTCGTAATCATAGAGTATTCCAATAATCCGAGTTACGGACAAGTTTGGTTCTTTTCATAGACATTGTTGCTTTCTAAATCTTTTACAAGCGTATACAATGTAATATATTACATTGTATATTATACAAACGTATCCCAATGTATTCCTGAGCTTTGAACAAACTGCAGTATTACTTCAAATTGTAGTTTACTTCATACTAGTATTATTGACTTCAGTGACTTAATCTTCAAAATTAAAGGTGATTCTGTTATAAAATGATATCGACTCAACAAATTTTAAAGTTAATCATTTATACTAATAGAATATTATTATATTAACATAAAATATTAATTTAATTTATAATTTAAATATTAATTGTACATATTTTCTACCAAAATCACTGTTTAGAAATCATTAACTTTGTACATGATTAGAATTTTAATGACTTTTTATACTCAAAACGTTGTTTTAATCCCATTTTATAGGCCAACAGCAGTACACTACATTTCAGAATTGGTGGACCTCATCAGCTACTGATCCAATACCTACGTTTCACGTTTTTCAAAACGTAGGTATATTGGATCAGTAGCTGACAAGGTACATCAATACTGAAATGTAGCGTACTGCCGTTGGCGTATATATAGGATTAAAGTAGCTCGCGGGATATAGTAATAGTCACCAAAATTTCAATAGTAAAAATGACTGCACATGCATATCAACTTAAAATTAGTTTATATTCGCTTTTATCGTTAATTTTAATTGTAAATTTAGAAAAATATTTTAGATGAATCAAGATAGCCAACTTATAAGTAACAATGAAGAACTATGTGCTGAGATAAAAGAGGCTTTTGATGTGTTTGATACAAATAAGGATGGATGTCTGGATTTTTATGAGATCAAAGTGGCAATGAAAGCATTAGGTGTGGATAAAAATAAGAGTGAAATTTTAAATGCTCTAGGAGGTGAATCATTCATTAATTACGAAAATTTCCAAAAATTCGCTCTTAACGCTATAATAAATAGAGATCAGATTGGGGAAATTGAGCGTGCGTTTCGCTTGTTCGATGATGACAACAGCGGTTCGATAAATATTAGGAAACTTAAAAGAGTAGCCAGAGAACTAGGTCAATCGATAAGTGAAGAGGAAATGCAGAGTATGATTGAACAATTTGATTTAAATGGTGATGGTTTGATTGATATTGACGAATTTAAAGCAATCATGAAATACGGGCATGTATGACATTTCGAGTATCCGATTTGTAAATCGAAGCAAAAATTGTATTAATGTAAATCGATGTTATTATTTTAAATAAATTCTTCAAAATAATTAATTTAATACTAAATGCATCTGATTCCATAGATAACGTAACAATGGGATAAATATAAAAATCAATAATAACGTAAGGCATTAGTAAATCATTCCAATTAAATATTACAAATTAAATATTTTAGCCAGAATTAAATCGCGTAGGATTACCTTCGGAGATAATTTAATAATGCATTTGATTTTCTCACGATAATAATTAATCAACTTGATTCTTGGGAAAAAGACAACATAATTAAATGATAAATAATACCTGTATATTTTGTATACGTGAGCCATTTAGTTTTCTTGATAATTGTAACCTTCCTTACTATTTGTCAAACACAACTTATCGAAACTTCTTCAACATCTACACGGCCTAAGGTCCAGAGGGATCTGAGCTCCCCGGCCGTAGCTAAATACCCGCGCGTCGATAATACTGAAATGATTGTGACCTAACACTTTCATTGCCGAAACCCTCTACAAATATGCGATGTAACATCAACATATCTTGAATTTTCACGTGAACCCAATGCGAAGGCATGTTTAGAGTTGAACGACGATCGATATACGACTGATTGCGTAAAAGACGAATAATTCAAATCAGCTAACTGAGTATACGTATTTAATATAATTATAAAATAAACAAAACATAATAATGCTAAATCAGAATTTAATAATTAAATAATAAAATAAATAATTTTTCTTAGATTTTCTATAATTTAAATCAAGTTAGAATAAAAAATTGAAATTTAAAATAACGTCAATTTTATGAATTGACTAATAAATAGCAGACGTTGTATAATAATAAGAATTAGAGGTCATCAGGAGGAACTGCTATGCTATCAGGTTTCGGCCTCTAACTCCTCTACCCAACATAGCAGCGGGGCCAAATACATGCTAATGATGTATTTCCTCTGAAATAACTATCTAGTATCTTATTCTAATACAAAGTATATTATTTATTATCCATCCATAAAAATTTGCCACTTAAAAGTTTAAATTTATTCTTTATATTATTGTGTTGATTTATATATTTTACTATTTTCTGCTTGATGTTATTTTTATAGTAACCTAGTTTAAAATATGTATCTATAAAATTATTTAAATGATTTTGAAGAAAGCCAATATCATTACATATTAATGCAATTCTTAAAATTTCATTATTTAATGTATTATATTTTATATTTTATGGTATGCATGAATGATCATGCAAAAATATGTTTCTTGTAAATTTAAATATGTCATCTTTACGATATAAATTAATATTAGCTTTAGTTAATGTTAATTTAATGTTTATATCTAGATATACACCTTCTTTATCATTAATATTAGTTTTATTAAGAATAAGGCTACCTGAATAAATTTGTTCGCTTATTGAATAAAAATTATTAGAATTAAATACACATATATCATCAATGTATCGAAACATATTTATTAAACATATATTATATTTTGATTTAAATTTTACACAGTTATGAACAAATTCATATTCTATAAAGCTTAAAAACAAGTAGCTATAATTGGGCTACTATTATCACCCATTGGAACACCTTTTACTTGTCTAAATATAGATGTCCCTACTTTTAAATAATTTTGATTTATCAAAATATTTAAGGATTCTATTAATTCAATTTTATCCATATATTTATATTTATTTGATGGTTTAAGTTTTGTTAGAAAGCCGTTATAATTATTATAACATATATGTATATCTTTTTCCGAATATAAGGTTAATTAATTTTACTAACGCTTCTTTAATATCTACTAAATCTAGATTTGTATAAAGCGTACTAAAATCGTATGTAGTTATATTTTGAAAATTTATTCCCTTTGTCTGTTCTAAAAATTCTTTTGTAGAATTGATACTGAAACAGTGTTTTATACCAGTATTAATTTCGATTACCTTGCAATATTTTTTAAAATGTGCTTTAATTACTTTAAGTATTTTATTCATATAGACAGAAAGCGGTTTTAATGTACATTTAAACGCACTACATATGAACCTAGGTTTCATTGGATTTTTATGTAATTTTGGATTCCAATATAATATAGGTATAGTTTTATTATCTGATTCAACCTTTATACCCTTTTTATCCATTATAGAACAGTGACTTTTAATAATTGTTTCTAAACTTAACTCACTGCGTTCATTTGTTGGATTTACATTTAAATCATTAGAATTAACCTCTTTCATTAGTATATCATAATAAAGCTTTTTGCATATGAAGACAAAGTTATTACTAGCTTTATCAATAGTTGTTATTATATAGTTATCCTTTAATTTAGTAAGTTCTTTATACATATCTTTATTAATTTTATCTTTCCTTTTATAATTGTTTGTTATTTTCATTTTATTTTTAAATCAAATATATAATCTTTCCAAATGTTTATCTTAGATATATTTGAGCTTTCGCTATTAACAAGCTTAGTAAGAATTTAAGTCTTTATATAACGAATTGTTAATTTATATAATTTTAATATGTATTTATACCATTCTGATAGTATTTTCAATAATAAAACAATGATAGTATTCATTGTTTTCAATTAATTCTAGATTATGAGTGCATATATGCTCATTTATTTTATCAAAATTACGACTTTTACAATTGCATTCTGTTTCCATGATGTGTCTAATATTATCGTTACATATTGATTTCAATTCTTTATAAAAATTACAAATTTTTCGTCCTAATGGTGGTAGGAGTTTATACCTTATTTTAGGAATATATTTACTCAAATCTGACCCGTTAATTTCTTTACTTTTAGAATTATTTAAAAGTCCGGCTATATTTATGTTATCTCTAAATTTATTAATGAAGTTTATGGTTAATCTTCTGGTTGTGGCACAATATTATCCTGACAGGTATTGGTCCTATTCTTGATACAGCAGGACGCTACTAATCAGTCTGGGTGGGTCTCATCAGCTGCTGACCCAGACCTACATTTCACGTTTCGACCCTTAATATCTGCTTTCTCCGTACACTGACGCTGATCGGATTTGAACTCAGGACGTCTGTATCTTGATTCAACGCTACATCTACTTGGCTGGCTGTTCCAGTTGTGTAGATATACATTGTTGTATATTACTTTCAGTAGGGGATCGTATTCCTACGATCTATTTGAAACCTACCTATTTGTGTGATCCGCTAGCCGGATCACTGTTTTTCATGCTGCCACTTGCAATGAATGTTTTTAATTTTTAACCCACCCAGACTGATTAGTAGCGTGCTGCTGTATCAAGAATAGGAACAATACCTGTGAGGATAATATTGTGCCACAACCAGAAGAATTTCAGCTCACATATGCATTCAAGTTAAATTTATGATTAATGTATATTTTCTATTGTTATTATTTACATTTATTGTATGATTATGGTATTTTGTATTACAATAACTGTCTATTATACAACTTAGCCTATCATAGTCGTTAATTAATTTTGGATTTATTGAACATATGATATCTTTAAAAAAACTTCTTATATTTACATAAAGATCTTATTATCTCTTAAAAGTTGTTTTAATGTGTTGCCTAAACCTAGTTTTTAACATTTGATATGTTTTTCCTATATATTGCAATCCACATGTACATTGTATAAGATACACTACACCTGCGGTATTGCAGTTACAATTATTATTAATATTTAATGAAAAACATTTGTTTGTCGTATTACTTACAATACAATTATTATTTATAACATCACAAACTATACAACTTTTTCTGTTACATTTAAAAGATCTAAAATTGAAATCATTAGTACTTACGTATTTTTCCAATATGGTTGAGTACATGTAACTTTTTTCCAAATTTATGTTAAAAATTTAAAAAATCATGTAATTTCAGGAAAATAAAGAAAATAAGAAAAAAGAAGATATGTATTTAAGATATTTAAATACATAGATAGATATCTATGATAGAAATCAATATATCATAGATAGATTGTATTTAAATGTATTTTAGACGCCGACCTTTATCAAATTAGTCGTTATACAGAAGCGCTTTAAACATGTAAACACGTGTTGAAAATACTAAGCTTGTCCCACTGTTTAGCAGCGCGGCTATTTAAACTCGTGGATTTTTGAATGTTCTTACTTTATATAAATTTAATTATATTAAATCTTATGATTACAATATTTAGTATTACTTTCAATTTATATCTAGTACAAAATATGTAGACTTAGTTATCTGATCTAATAATACGAAGAAAAATTATAATTTAATATGATATATAAGGATCATATAAGGATTAAAATATTTCTTTTTAATAAGAAAGAATTTCAATACAACTTTTTAATTAACACGAACAGGAAAGTATAAACCTGCATGCTTGAAATTAATTTTTGATTCCTAACTGAGGATTAGATCTTTAAGAACACATTTTTGGCAATCTTACTCTCGATATTCTTGGTTCATTATCTCCTATAAAGGTTTCTCAATCCCGTCCTTGGCCTAAGTTACAAATTTCTGCACTATATACTGCTATTGTTTCAACATACCAACATACACGTTATTTCATTGCATACTGACAAATTACCCCTTGTGTACAATTCTAAAATTTCCAACATTCTGAACCTCATTTTGCTTTTTAAGTCACATTTTATAAGCAAGTATTGGCTAAAAAGCCGTTTCGCTCGATCACAAGAAAACATCATTACATTCACCAAAATCAACATAAAATGTCAATAAATGGGGTAATCTTCATTATTCCCGCAGTTAATCGTCCAATTTATGAGAGCAGTCTTAAATGTCTTAACGTCTGTGACCATCACGATTTCCGACGGTAGTCGATTCCAAGCATTTGCACAACGATAAGACAACCGATCCAACCGTGAACTGCGACCATGGAACGATATCCTCAACAACAGGGGATTACCTCTGTGGCATTTTCTATCGTTGATAACCACCGAATGGGTAGGATATCCATCCGAACCGTTGGCCATATGCCACATTACTAACATATCTAGGATGTACAGTCTTTGATGCATAGTCATTATACCAAATTTCAAGTCTGTCGCAATAACTCATATGAGAACAACTCGAACACAGTTTGCTGCCACGGCGAAGAATATTTTCTAAGTAATTTAACTCTTTTTTGGTCGTTGGAAAACTGCCTTGTATCGCGAATTCAATATGTGGTCTTACAAGTGCATTGAATAGAGTTCTAAAACATTTGGATGACACAAACGTGAAGCAGTTTTTTATCAAGTACAACATTCTTCTGGCAGACGCGCATCTACATTTAGTGTCCATTCTAGACTTCAAGAAAGAATGAGTTATGATACCAAGGTCTCGTACATGATATACACAATTAATTATTTGAGATCCTATAGTATATCGGACAGGTACAGAACTATACCCGAAACGAAGGTGAACACACTTAGAGACGTTCAATAGTATTCATGTATGCCTACCCCAAATTTCTATCATATCAATATCACTTTGCAGAAACTCTACATCCTTTGGAGAATTAATTGTGCTCCACACTTTTGTAGTAAACAAACCAAACTTCGTCAAAGAGGCTTTATTGAACAATCTATAAAAAGGTCAAATAATTATAAGTCATACAACATTTATGTCAATCTTCCTCTCTCAGATAATCTTCAAGGTACGCTGGAGCTCGTCGTCTTCTATTAAAGATTCGTAATTTATCAGCACCTTGTTTTGAACACTTTGCTTCGTCGATTTCTTTTGTTTGATGTGCATCCACATAGTGTGTTGTATTCTGATTATTTACACTCGAAGACTTAGGTACAAAAGTAGTGTTTGTATAGGAGTGAGAAGAACGATCTACTTCTACGTCTGGTATCTCAACAGCATCATCACAGGATTTTGTATCGTTATTTGTAATTTGGGTTTGAGTCGTATTAGTAGCCTTAATTAAACGCTGGTCGAATTCTGATTCAATTGTCCTGCTTACGATGGGGTCATCATTATATAAGCTAGTATCATTTGTCGGCATGGGAGCTAAGTGCTTTGTTGATATTTCTGTAATTCGTCCGTCTTTTAATCTCACAGTCGCATATTTATGATTTGACTCTATAAGATACGCTTCTTGCACAGGTGGTTCGTATTTACTTCCGGTTATTTACATCCTATCAATATCACTTTGCAGAAACTCTACATCCTTTGGAGAATTAATTGTGCTCCACATTTTCAAGTCATCTGCGAAAGCAAGATATTGGCATTGCAGTTTACTCAGCATAGAGTTGATAAGATGTTAAAAAGTAATGGGCCAAGCACAGTTCTCTGAAGAACCCTGAAGTCACACTACGCGTAGAAAAAAACAATCACCCACCCGTATTATATAGATCATAAATGACAGAAAATCAGCAACCTACATTACAAGCATCAGGGTATTGCCATAATCGAATAATGCTTGTATTAACTGAGAATGAGGCACGCGATCAAATTCTCTACTAAAATCAAGAAACAGGGCATCAATAGAGCTATCTCGAGATAATAATGCGACCCACGCCTCACGAGAACACAAAATATTCGTCAGACAAGATCTCCCTTTTCTGAAACCATGCTGTTGAGAGCAAATCTGTCCGGACTCAACCAAGTGACTCATTATCCTGTCGTGAACTATACGCTCCATAATTTTACTTATATGGCTAGTTAAACTTATAGGCCTGTAATTACTAGCTGAGTTCCGCACACCTTTCTTATAAACATGCACTACCATAGCACGTTTCCAGTCAAGCGGTAATTTGCCAGATATAAAGAGAGCTGAAACATTATTGCCAAGGGCCGAGAGAGGTGGGCACTCAATAAACGTAAAAGAAAGGGGTGAATGTCGTCAGGATCAGCAGATGAACACCCCGACAGCCGAATCAATTTGGCAAATATTTCATCTTGAGTAATAGAAATCGAATCACTAGAGACATGAAAGCTGAGTGGTTCATAATCAATGTTGGATACCGACGAAACACTGCTTAGAGTAAATTCATTTGCAAATTCCTCGGCAATGTCGAGCTGAGAAGACAATAGACAACCATCAACAACCAAGTGAGGAATACCACTGGGAACATTCCCATTTTGGCGCATGTATGACCAAAAACGTTTGGAATTTTGACCAATCTAATTTACGAGGTCGTACTCATAATGAATACGCTTATTAGTGCAGAGTCGTTTAAAAACATTACGAGCTTGTCTGAAAGATGAGATGAACGATGGGTCATTACGTGATAGTTTAAAGAAACGGTTTCGTTCGTACAGTGCTTTATCGAGGTCATGGTCAAACCAAACTGGCTCGCGGTTGTAACGTTTCTTGATTACTATTTTTGGGACAAACTTATTTGAAAATTCAAGTAACTTATCGCGAATTACATGCAAGCAACGGTCAACTGAACTGTCATCACAACAAAAGTTAATACAATCTGCATAAGTCAAGAGTGCTGCGTGATCTGCCTTATGCCACAGCCGTTTGACCAAATTAGGCTCAGCATCTTCGATCATAGCCCCCAAAGAAGGGCGAATAACAAATTGAATGGTTACATGGTCACTCATTCCCAGAGGAGATACATAGCTTTTGTCATAAACATGATCACAATTTCGAGAAAAGCGTAGATCAAGTATAGATGAACTATTGCCTCATACTCTGGTAGGACAGGTCAGTAATTGAACGAGTAATAAATCGTGAGCCGAGAATTGCCATATTTGAGTTTCAGAAGCATTGCAATGATCAATACTAAAACCACCAACATCACTAACCACAACACTCGGAATGTTAAAATCATCAGATATGATGAAAGGACAATGATGCTTACATGAATTAAGAAGCACATTACGCAGTACATCGTCAAAACCAGATGATATAGGAGTTCTATAAATGGCACCAAGCGAAAATCTAAGTTCGGATAATATTACGTCTAACACCAAGCACTCACAAGTTCCTTCACTATTGGAGTACTCGACCGAACCTACTACAACCGCTCCGTGAGCTAAATAGATGGCAACACCACCCCTGCGACAAACATCACACCTATCTGACCGAGTTACGGTATAACCCTGAATATAAATTGTAACATCACCAATCCCACTATGCAGCAACGACTCAGATACGGTTAAGGCGTCAAAATGTTTTGTAGTAAACAAAATGTGAAGATCATCCAGATTAGAAGTTAAGCTACGAATGTTAGAATAACCAATGATAAGAGCACGCTTATTTGCAGAAGCTGCAATACCTGTTTTCACCAAACTGAAATCTACAAGGGAACCCAAAGATATAGAACCAGCACTCAAAGGTCCATGCAGATTGGATGCCAACGCACAAATGGCTTGCGTTGGCAAACACGAAAATATTTGAGACACAAATCCACCTCACCTTCGACACGACGGTGGGCAAGCTCCTGCTTAGCATTAACTAATAAAATACGTTCTTAGTGAGAAAGATCCTTTAAAATACAAACATGTTGATTTTTTAGTCTAAAACCTTGATTTAAGAGGGACTTAGCTTCATTAGTTGATCCGAGAACAACCTTTAGAAGCCTAGGATGGTTATCTTATGTTTTCTTACAAAGTCGAAACATACTCCTGACAGTTAACTTGGACACAATATCTCGATCCGAATAGTCGAACATGGTGGAAATAATGATCCTGACTACATCAACGTCATTATCCAAACGAGCTTGTTAAACGCTACTTGCCGATTCACTTAAATTTGTAAACAACACACAACAAGACCTGTCAAAGTCCATATGTCGGATACGTTTATTAGATTCAGATTCAACATGCGCACAGTCTGACGAAATTGAGTTGGACAGACGACGCCACGGGCCACAGCGTTCAAGCTCCCCTTCAGAGTCATTCACTTCAGTGATTATTACATGGGTCAAAAGAGCTGCAACCGATATTGCCACTTAGGCTTTCTGTAGTTATACTTTGTTGAAGTTCGGATCCACATCCTTGCTTAGTCAATACGGACATATGTGATCGAGAACCAGTTATAATTGGTTCCGTCCCGCTATTGCTTGACTGCATGTTGAGCCGGTTTCTATAATACTGATGTGGACGTCCGTTTGTCCATATTCGACATGGTTGGCGCTTAGTGCTGCTCGGGCATTCTACAAGGTCATCATTTCCGATAGTGACCTCGGTAGAGAGGCTGTTACAACCATATAAAGATGCTTCGCATACTCGTTGTTCATTTATAATGATATTTGCTTCACATTACTGATTCGACATTGCTGGTTTGTGGGTATAAGGTATAGCGCAACAAAATCCACAATAATAAGGTCGTTGCTGTAAAGATTCACGGTCGACCTGCTTCACTTTTATCAATGTCCATACATTGCAACCATCGCAGTCACACCCAATCTCGAGCTGAACATAGTCGTCAATACGTTTTACCCCGCGTGGTTTACGAGATTTTGATCCAATTTGTAGATAAACAGATACTGTATGTTATTTATTGCAAGTTTTAATAACCAAAAGATTTAATCAGATACGATAATTGAGAATTTTATCAGTTTTGGATTGCTTGTTGCGTCGATTACTTAGTAATTGTAAGTAGTTAGTGATTAAGTAAGAGAGTTCATATTTCAGTATTAATTTGTAAGTAGTTAGTAATCAAGAATTTTTGGCTTTATGAATATAAGCAGTTCTCAAATTGTTCGTCTGAAATACTGTCGAAGTTGTGTAGCTACAGGGCCACACTGATGATACCACCCTATAGTGATGAGAAGACTAAGGTCGAAACGCCTCATTGTAGGCTAGGCGTATGTGGTATGCGCATTCAGGGTTAAGCTTCCCGACTAAGGTTGTAAAAGAAAGCATGCAGGTTTATACTTACCTGATCGTGTCAATTAAAAAAGTTGTATTGCAAGTCTTTCTTATTAATATAACGTCACCAGTAATTTTCAATTTATTTTTAAATTAATATATAGTACAAAATACGTAGACTCACTTAACTGATTTGATTATTGGAATAGGGATTGTAATTATTTATTCTTTTAAAGAAAACGTATTTAAATTTACAAAAAAAAACAAATGTTTGCATGGTATACCAGTAATTATGGATCGATTTTACTAAAATATAAGGTGATCATGAAACGGGGTCAGAGCACGATAACACAAGTTCCTTTCATAGACTGATCATCTTCAATTTGGCAAAATATATGTACTTTTTATTTAACATTCTTTATAATTTATCTACAAAATACGTATTACTGCAAGTTATTCGATTGTATTCAGTTAAATGCCAAGTCAGATAATTAAGTTCAAAGCAATCATTATTCAGATGGTTTTAAACTTAAGTATCTGACCTAACAGTTAACTGACTGCAATTAAATATTCCTGGTGATAACAGGTTTGCTATGTCGAACAATCTCATCCCCGTCTTCTTAGACATCAGTTTTCCTTCGTGTTCTGCCGAAATATTGAAAACAAATTCAATTATCGTTTCCTGATCAAATACAAATGACATTTCAAAATATTGTAACGGAGAAAATTAATAAGAAATTTCTATTTGATTTCGAACTACTTACTCGAACATCGTCATCAACTATTTTAACCGTTTCTTAACTGTTGGAATCAATTGATCGAGCTTTTGACATGATTAAGAGAACGCATATATGATTAAACGACGACATATAAAGCGTAAAGTCCGTTTTTGTTCATCGAAATTTATAAATAAAATTGATAACTTTAATCATTACTTAAATGGTTAAATTAATTAAATAATTAATTAAATTTTATCATTTTAATCATTAATCTTTAATCAAGAACTAACTGATGATAATCGAGGGTGTAAGAGGAAGTTTGTTCCAAAGCCGTGGTGCAGCGATGGTGAACGCACGATGTAATATCGTGCGTGGTGTATCAAAGTCGTGGTGTATCGAGCGTGTAAGAGTGGCGCGGTGTTATCCACATCATTTTAGATTTCTCGTTGTTTAAAAACATATGGATTGAACAAAGATATGCGTGAATAGCAGAGAGGCAAGACGATGCATCAGAAGCGAGATTGGATGCAGATGTGAGTGTAGATGATTAAATGGTTAAACTAATTAAATAATTAATTAAATTTAATCATTTTAATAATTAATCATGATGACAGATTTGTTTTGTCGAAAAATTGAAAATAAATTCAATTTTCAATTAAATCATTTTTAATATTTTTATACCGGTCAGAATTGTTGTAAAATAAAAATAATTATTAATAAATTTTTTATAATAATTAATAATGAAATAATGATATTCGTTTATAATTTTGAATAGTATTTTTTGATTAAAAATATTTTATCAGGATTTGTATTCAAAATACGGTTATTAAAATGTTAATTAATGGTTAAATTAATTAAATAATTAATTAAATTTAATCATTTTAATCATTAATCAAGAACTAACTGATGATAACAGGTTTGTTATGGTGAAATATTTAAAATAAATTTAATTTACATTTGCTAGGTAAATACCAAAGGCATTTCAAAATCTTGTTACGGAGAAAAATAATAAGAAATTTCTTCACGAAACAGCATTTAATCCAAGGATAATTTCATTATCACAATGATATTTTCATATATCCTCATTACCATGAAAAATGGGCTGTTTTCAAGATGAAAACAGGAATTACGGCATTTCAAGTTAGAGAAGAACCTTTCTCGATTTCCACAGTTAAAATAATATATTGATTAATATGAGCTTAGCAAGTTGAATAGGCACAAAGATGAAAATATCGTTGTGCCTATGAAACGCTGTGTCAATGTTTCGTTAAGCATTTCTCGTTATTTTCCTTTATTACAATATTTTGAAATGCCATCGGTTTATCAACAGCCATGCAGTACCCATAATATTGTTCATTTAACATTTTACAAATTTAATTGAGACCATTTCTGATAATCATTTCCTTTATTACGTGCAGAATAAAAATATTCATTAAAAAATTAATTAAAAAAATCATTTATTTACAGTTTTGTAAATTTACAGAAACGAAATATTAGTTTTATTCCAAAAATTAAAATATTTTTAGTAAATTAGTGCTGCACAACAAAAGCAAAAAAATGAAACGAATACAAAAATTTATAAGAATAAAATATAAATTAGTAGAAAAATAAAACTAAATAAAGGAAATTGGGGAATTGTAATTAAAAACAAAGCAAATTAAATTTTAAAATATTAAGAAAAATCAAATTTAAAATATCTAAAAAAATGTTAAAATAAAATCAAAAATACAGAAATTTGAAGTCAATAAAACTTAAAAATATAATTACTGGATAAATAAATAATTAAACGAAAACTAATATGATATTTATAATTGAAATTTGCTTTTTAATAGGTCATATTATCCTTTTTTTATAAAATAGGCCTTCTGTATAGCACATGTTAGGTAATCCATTTCAGATGATGAAATGTAACTTTTTCAAAATTGACATTATATGATGTGATATAGTTTTCAGCATATTACCTCGTGGAAGGTAATATGAAACATGGGAAGTGTTAGTATATAAAGCCGCTATCATAAATATTTGTTCAACCTGACGATGGTAACAGTTAGTTACCGAAACTTTGATGTGAAAACTTGTATAAGTAAGAATTTTTGTCTGGAATAGTTATATATTACCTCGTATTATTATTTAAATTGTGTGATACGTTAGTCCAATCACTGACTTGTCTGACCAATATATGAACAATTACAACTATCACAATGAGTTTTACTAGTTAATTATTAGAGCTGGATCAAGGGAAAAAGGATTTGTTGTGATATTTCGCTAATTTCTGTTAGCATCTTTCTTTATTTAGATTTTGTTCCAAGCTCCCAGATAGCTGCGGACCATTGGCTCCATAGCACTGTCGAATGATTTTGAATAGTTGATACTGATCCATTATTGATAAATAATTATTGGAGCTGGATCAAAGAAAAGAGGAACGTTTTATTTGATATTTCGCTTACTTCTGTTAGCATCTTCAGAAAATTACCATCTGAAGATAGTAATTTTCAATAATTAAATAATAAATAATTATAAACAATAAATACTCTTCAATAGATCGATCAATCTATTATTCTATCTATGATCAATAATATTAATTAATCTAATAAAAATAAAGATAAATAATTAATAATTAATAATTAAATAAAGTTTTACGAATTTGAAATTCGGTAAAATTTAAAATTAAAATGTCAAATAACAATCACTTTCTATTTATTGACTAATAAATAACACACGATGTATCAGAATAAGGATTAGGAATAAACAATGAATGATGAATGATAAGTCACCTAAATAATGAGTGATAGTTATCTTTGATTATTCATTAGTGCTTCGCAAAGTACCAGATAAATTAAATAATTATTTATTCAGTTCGTATAAAATATAGAATTAATAAATATTCATTCAATCCGCAGATAATTAATTAAACAACATTAAAAGCTATAATTATGAAACGATAGTAACAAATCAGATCAAATAACTGAGTCTACGTATTTTATATTATTTATAAATTCAAAATAATGGTAAATATAATTCAAATAATTAAATTGACTAATAAATAACAGAATATGTAACTTTTTCTGTAACTAACTTATGTTAGCATCTTTAAGATGCTAACATCTTACGTTATCATCTTTAAGATGATATTTTACTAAGCATTCACTTAAAAAAATTAAAAAGCATTTGTTAAAAATAAAAGTAAAAAAGCTGAATCATGCATCTATTAAAATTTCAAACACAAAATTAAAATATTGATTTAACAATTTTCGCAACAATGAACCACGCAAAATCAATGAAGAATTAAAGAATTATTATCTAATTTGTCAAACTTTTTTGTCAAACACAAAAAAGTTTGATAGATAGACAATAATATACACATCTAATAAATAAGTAAAATATAAAGATTTTCTTAAACAAAATGAATACATGGGGATATAAGTGTCATTAAAAATAAAAGAAGAAAAAGAAGATGTGTCAAATATTCTTCGTATTTCGTTCTGTTTAGTCCTCCAATTTATGGCCTCAGGTCCAGTGGGATCTGAGCCATCCAGCCAATCTAACACGCCGCCCTTCGATTAAACCACCCGGGGTCCTTCACCCCCCCCACCGAAGAGTCCAATCGATGTGGACTATGCTTGGTAAACGAGAGACGAAGAGCTTTAGAAACCTTAGCCTTTGCTCCCGGGGAAGTCCTCTAGAAGAGAAGACAAATCCCGAGATAGCCCAAGTGCCCCTAGGGCGCACCTGGGTTTTCTCTTTTCAATGACAGATGCTGGGCCCGTTTCAGAGCCCATCTAGCTCTCTTCAGGATACGTTTAAGTCTATCCAGGTCGGCTTTCGCTGACCAGTTCACCGTAACGGTGAACCCAGGTATTTTACTCGACTCGTGAAAACAGGAAGGGGTTGATTAGTCAAAATGGAGGAGAGCGCAGTGAGTGCTAATCTCTTAAGTTTTTACTTTGTTGCAGGGGCGCCATCAAAGACAACAACGTGCGATTTGGCGGGGATTAAAATAAGATTAGACCGGGTAACTGGTCTTTACATCTTAAAAAGAATTGGCTGATTTTCGAGACTACGTCTTTGCACCTGCGTCCAGAGAACATGGCTGTAGTATCATCAGCGTATACCACTAGACGTTGTTCGCGTTTAAATATTTTAAAGAGTTCAATGGATGCAGCAAGAAACAAGATAGGAGAAAGAGGGGATCTTTGGGGCACACCTGTAATAGGGTAGAACTGACGCGCAACAGGGTCGTCTTCATAATAGAATCGCTTGGTGTACAGCAGTATCTCCACCCTGTTAACAATTCTCGCAGGCAACTCATTGAACCAGAGAGAAGCGATAACAAAGGAATGGAGATGCGGTCAAATGCAGCAGAAAAATCAAAGAAAACAGCCATAGCAAGCTGATGACTATTCTCCTAACAAAACTGATGCACTTCACCTACAGCTGAATGGACCGATCGACCTTTGACGAACCCATGGAAACCTAGTAGGATTAAATTCCGCCTAATTACATGATCGCGGATTTTACGCGCACGCGCTTTTTCGTAAATCGACACGAGAGAATTCTGAATCAAAATGGACCGCAGGTCTTTAGGACAAGAGACCGGATTTTTCTTAGGGATAAAAACTCTTCTTCTATTGTTGATGCCGGCCACATCGCATAGGGTGACTAAACATTGTGACGGTCACTTCTCTTCTTTGTTCAGCTGTCAAAAGCTGGCAGACACGAGAAGAGAAGGGAGCGACGGATTTGGAGGTGTCCGGTAGTGAACCTCAAGAGTTGAGAATATCTGTAACAGATAGATCGATACTCCTGAATATACCCAAAGGCGAGATTGGTTGAGGTGATTGCGTGGATCCGTAGTTGTGCAAGGCTAGTGACTCCTTTAAAACTTTTCCAAGGCCTTTGTAATAAAATCCTTATTTATTTAAGCGTGCTGTGTTTGCGATGTGCATGCAGCTCATTGATGCAAGGGATTCCGCTGCGCAATGCAAAACAGTCCGTGCATTAACTGCAGGGCACCAAACTGCAAAAATAGCAATAACACATCACCATTATATAGGGATGCAAGGAGAATTTATAACAAAGTAAATTCTATCAGTCTGTCCAACAACGGAAAATCAGGTATAGGGTATTATGCCTCGTTTGACAATTCTACTGATATTTATCAAATTATATTGCAATAGAGACCAAATCAATTTCACTTGCCTCAATACTCGGCAAGCAACACGTTTGTAAATGTATTTGCTTTATTTTTAAGTGTGGCGAATAAAGATTCAAATGAGAAAATACTGCAGTTGTATTTTGTCAGCTCATCATTTAATTCATGAATTCAAACAATGTTTCAGTAATACCTAAGGCTTTACAACGCGGGTTACAACTTTGGAATCAGAAAAAATAGAGAACTTCTGGAAGAATCCCAGTATATCAAGTCGAATTTTAAATTTTTATTTAGCATTGTCTTTTCAATTTTATAATTATATAAAATACATAACTCAATTAGCTGATTAAATTATTCAATTATCATAATAAAGTTTTCATTTTAATAAGTGAATGCTTATTAAAATATCGCTTTCAATAAATAAATTGAAAATTGCATCAATATTTCCTGCTCTAACCAAAAATTTTTCAAGAATTATTGTAATTCCTTATTTTAAATAGTTGATACTGATCTTCTTCTTTTTCTTCAGCGTTTGTTCCGCTTCGTAACAGAGTCCGCTTTTTTCATTGTAACCCCAATGAGCCTTATTGATGGTTGATGTTTGATTGCGCGAAGAACGCGGCCCTACTATCATGGTCGCATATTCGCGAAGTTCATTGAGACACAATTTCGTACTGTTGATGCGACGGTTTTGTTTTACGACTGGCTTGTCACGAAGTCTATCGCCAACCGTCCTCTTTTCTCAGCAGGGCTTTGGGACCGGCCATGGCGGAGTTGATCCATTATTGATAAATAATTATTGGATCTGGATCAAAGAAAGGAAGAAATTATTTTTGATATTTCGCTAACTTCTGTTAGCAACTTCAGAAAATTACATAATTTTCTCAGTAGTTAGCGAAATATCAAAGAATAATTTATTCTTTCTTGTAATCCAGCTGCAATAATTACATATATAATTCCTTATTTAGTGATTAATATAACATTTTCACTTCAAATTTCGCACTATGATTCAAAGCATATTTAACATCTCACTTAATATGAATAGAAAACTACATATTTTGATGAATACGGAGATTGATGCCATTGTTAACATTTGAAAATAAACGTTTAAAAAATATAAAAGCAAACATGTAGGTAACGTGATATTTTTTAAATAAAAGATACGATTTTTTAAATTAGATTATATTTTTAACTCATTTACTGTGTTCATAGAAGTATTAACAGACTTTTGTTGTGTATTATACTTTGACTTAATATTGCATGGATATATAAAATCCATAGTTAAATATCTGCTACAAAACTTGGTTAGCTTTCGACTAGGTGCTAAATATAAAATAGCCACACAAGCAAGAACAGAATGACAACTGTTAGCTAAATTTCTCACTAAAATGGTTACAGTGCAATTAGTAGGAGGACGGGGAACAAAATCATTCCAAAATCCAAGTATAATATAAATACTTGACAGAAATATGGTTCGCAATGCAAGAGTCCACTGTACACGTTTAGAATGGCTTATAAACCGGTGTTTATTATCCAAAGTACATTTACGAGTCCTCAATTGTATTGATATCCAACATGAAGCCCACGTGCTTCCTATTATTCCAAACGATGGAAGTACGATGTAAAATAACCAACGAGTAAAATACATTTGAGGAACATGCATTATACAATCATCATTTTCATATTTCACCTGAAGGGCCGGTCCGATACAAATCAGCATTGATGCAAATAAAGACGTAATCATCCCGATGTAAGAAATCTTCTGTTGTTTTTGACTGTTTATACGAACGAAAATTTTAAATGAAAGATAAATTTGATGAACAGCGATTACACACAAAATAAATGAACTATTACTGATAAAGTTGGCAATAAGGTATATCATTAATTTACATTGAACAGTTGATCCGTAAAATGCCACAAAATAATTGGGTACAGTGTAGAAACCAACTATAAATATTGCTGCACCTGCGTTACTATAGGCGTAAAAGGTTATATAGTTTTTAATTGGATAGGCTCTCTGTTGAGAAAGCCTTTGATTGCATTGGCAAGAAAGCATCGTCACCATAATAATGAATAAAATCAAGACAAAAATGTTAAATATACCAAACCGGCTTATAATCATTGCTACTGATTATGATGCTAATCCATAAAAGAAATGCTTTCTTAACTTTTCAAACGAAGACTGTCATTTGCTTGATATTCAAAACTTGCAAACTAAATTTATTAATCTACACGCTTTACTTTGAGTATAGACTGGCATTTCTAACTTTATTTCAACATTGACCTAATTGGTTCCGCCGGTTTTATCTCTTAAATATCTTTAGTTCACCATCAGTAATTTTGTAAAATGTATCTGATGAAAATGGAATTTTTCGTAATAGCAAGTTCAAAGCTGCTAAAATTTCCTTTCATTTGCAATTAAGAAGCAAACATTTATTTCAAGATAATGGATTACAAAAACATTATGATTTTTTTTAAAAATAGCAAGATACTGGAATTATAAATCTAAAAGTCAAACACGAGAAATAAGCATTGATCTTCAATATGCATAACTGAGTTAATCGCAGCAAAAATAAACAAAATTTTAGATTAAGCTTTCAAGATACGTTTAAACTAAAGTTTTTTTTTCTAAAATGTGTTTAAAATGCAACAATATAAAACAAATTGGAAAATGTCAAAAATTTCTAAGGACAACATTGTAATATTTTATTTGAGAGGTATATGTTTAAAGCATGATATCTCTTAAACACTCATTTTTAAGATTAGAAATTTATGATAAATTTAATCTTTTAGTTTATATGAATAAAAAATGTTAATGCAAAACATATATAATATACAGCATAATAGTCAAACTATATTTCATAAACATATGAGATTAATAGGACATGATATTAAACACCTTTAAGTTATTTATTTTAGAATATGTTATTGAAGAAATTAAGTCAATATTAAATCATAAACTATTAAAAGAGAAGAGATGTTGATTAAAACGCTTAATTCCATGTTACCATATGGATTGAATGACCCGGTGTAAGGAATTAGATACTTGTAAAAAGAATTCATTTTATAACACGTCTTTCTTCTTCCTGTCCATCGTTAGAAGTTCGGAATACTGCATAATAGTCAAACTATTTTCATAAACATATGATATTAAAAGTACACTATATGGGATATTGTAAATTAATTATTTTAGAACATATTATTAAAGGAAATAAGTCAATTTCAAATCAAAAATTATTATATATAGAAGATTTTTGGATTGAAACGCTTAATTCCATGTATCTATTAAAATTAAATGACGTGGTACAAGGAATTGGCAGAATTGGTAAAGTAATTAATAAACAACATGTTATAATAATCCAATAAAACGCAAGCCAATAACTCATGGCGATAAAAGGAATATAAAAATAGGGTAAAAATATTATATAAGATATGCCAATATATGAACAATGACAAATATTAAATCAACAATTACGAAATAATAAGCTACAAGATCTTTAAGCAAAAATTACAAAATTTTTCTGAAGATATCATTTGTTTAATGAATTGAAAATAAATTAAAGAATTTGATAAATTAAGTTGTATAATATACAGTTATTGTAATAGAAATACTATCATCGGACAATAAATGTTAATATTAAGTAGAACCAATATACGTTAACAATATATTTCATTAATATATGTGTAGATAACATAAATATAGAGAGACTTAAATAATACAAAAAGTAAAGAAATAATTGAAATCAATATGTAATGATCATATTTGAAACATTCTGTAAAAAGAATGCAATTGCAAAAATCTTTATTGTTTTTAAATAAATGTACATTTATGTACCCAAAATCTAAAATTTATTGTAAATTGTGAATTAAGAAAAATGCTATTAAAGGGTTATAAAAGTAAGGGCATCTATATTTTGACAAACAAAAGGTGTTCCAATGAGAGGTAATAGTATCTCAATGACAACTGATTTATTTTTAAGCTGTATAGAATATGAATTTTTTCATAACTGTGTAAAATTTAAATCAAAATATAATATATGTTTAAAAAATATGTTTCGATACATTGATGATATATGTGCATTTAATTCTAATAATTTTAATTGAATTAATGAACAAATTTATCCGAGTAGACTTATTCTTAATAAAACCAATATTAATGATAAAGAAGGTGTATATCTAGATATGAACATTAAATTAACATAAACTAAAACTACTATTAATTTATATCGTAAAGATGACATATTTAAATTTTCAAGAAACATATTTTTGCATGAGCATTTCTGCATACTATATAATATTAAAAATAATGCATTAAATAAAGAAATTTTACGAATTACAACAAATTGTAACGACGATATTGGTTTTCTTAAACATCATTAAAATAATTTAATAGATGCATATTTTAAACTAGGTTACTTCAAAAATACCATCAAACGGAAAATAGTTTAATATATAAATCAACACAATAATATTAAAAATAAATATAAAATCATTAGCCGAAAATTTTTGATGGATAATAAATAATATACTTTGTACGAGAATAAGATACTAGATAGTTATTTCATTATTAGCATGTATTTGGCCCCGCTGCTATGTTGGGTAGAGGAGTTAGGGGCCGAAACCTAATAACATAGCAGTTCCTCCTAATGACCTCTAATCATTATTCTGATACTTTGTATCTTATTTATTAGTCAATTCATAAAAATGGCTTTTATTTTAAATTTCATTTTTTAATTTTAACTTTATATAAATTTTATATTGTCTTTAAAATATAGTTAATTTTCACGATTATTGACTGTCTATTAACTCGATTATTCACGATTATCGTATAGATGAATAAGCAGTAATGCATAAGTTGAACGATTTATGTATTAGTGATTTATGGTTTATTTAATGTTAAATAATCATTATAAATATTAATTTGAATAAATCATTTCTGTGTATTCGTGATGAATCGTTTTATGCAAATTTTATTAGCATTTGAAATCGTTTTGAATGTGATGTAAATGTCATTGCACTAACTGACTAATTTGATGATTAGTGATTAGTTAAAAGAACGTCCACGCTATTGAATATTAATGTATTTTTTATTTTATTTAAAATAACTATAATTAATTATAATTAATTAAATTATAATATAATAATTTAATTATAATGATAATTAAATATAATTATCATTATAATTAAATGATATTAAATTAATATTAAATTAATATTATATTAATATTATATCAAATTAATATCATTATTATTATATTAAATATAATATAATATAATTATGATGATTATATTTTAGAATCATTAAAAATATGAATATGATAATAAATGTCGCTTTTGCATCAGGTCACGGATACCTCAAACGGACACCCATTTTATACAAGCCACTTAATAAATAAGCCCGTATTTTAATAAGGGCCTCGTAGCAATTGTATATTGCTATGTTCAAGAATATTCGCTCGTATTGTCTTCCGTATAATCCTGTGCGAACCACAACATCTTTGGGGAGGCATCCTGTTCATAGTTGATTTTTATATTTTAAAACACGGTAGAGTTTGAAATATTTTGCAACACCGGCTCTATCTGTACAGCATAGCATACAATAACTAACCCTTTTGCTAGTAAGTCACGAATTTCGTTCTATCGAATTATTGGAATGTCATTATTAATAACTAATAAATATGGACACATTTCAAACGGGCCTCGTTACATTTAATCACAATGTACCTTTATATTAATAAATTTATATACAAAACTTCTTCTTTGATTTATTTTTTTCAATAAAAAAAGTTATTTTTTTGACATTTATTTTTGAATACGACAGTTATATTATGGCATCGTATTTTATGTTAATCGAGAACATATTGTATTAAAGTAAACTCTACATACAACTAGAAAAATACATTTTCAATTATTTACTTTATCTTTAAATAACTGATCTTTTTTTAATTAAGAATATTTGATCAGTGTAATTAATTATTAATTAATAATTAATAATTATTTAGAATATTGTTATTTAGAATAATATAAATATTATTATATTAATTAATTATTAATTAATCGAGTAATTAATCATTTGCGTAGTTTAATAGAAAAACAATTGCTTTATAATTCAAACAGAAATATAACAATGAATTTAATTTAATGGTTTTAAAACAAATAGTTGCTTTATAAAATGAATAATTCAGACACAGAAGATAATATTAAATAAATGATAATTTCTCGCTGATAAAATCAGGTCTGATATTTATACGCCTGGTGTTTGCTTGCCTTCAGGTGATAAAAAAGTTTATTTCGTGACTCGAAAACTACTCCACAAGTTTCACAGTTGTTATTGCTTTTCTTAGCATCCTAAACGTTAAAATTGGCTGTCATCAATGAATAAAATTAGCAAAGGGTATAGAAATTCTGCTTATACATCAATAGGTTGAATAATTTAAGTTGTTTATTATTATACAGAAATCCCTTTGCCGTCCCAGGCGATTAGGATATAATTTCAATAATATATACACTTAGCAACTATTTTTTTTCTTGTTTTTTAAATGAACAATTAGATAATTAGGTTATAATAAATAATCTAAATGGTTTCGTTGCAGTCTGGTTCATCACTTAATGGATGATCGTCGATGTCAAAGTAAATTCTGTCGCGTCTCACTTTTAGTGCATGAGTTGAGGCTGTATGCAAAGATAGAGCTTCGATACGCTCTCTAATGGATCATTTATTGATGATCGTTACGTCATCAACACTTTTCGAAAGCTTTGTTATGAATCTGCTCAAGCAAATCGTCTTTAAATTTATTGTCCCTAGGCGGCAATTGGTCTTAGACGGCAACTGGAGCTAGGGTGTTCAGCGAAATTTACACGGCAATTGTTGAGGGCTGAAAACTGCTTCCTCGTAAGACCGCTCTAGAGCATAAATTCGGAGGCAAGCGCCTAATTGATAGACCAAAACGACGATGACTGGATGGCCTACACAAGGATCTCAAAATTTCCGGACTACACCGGACCAGGCTCCAAATAGAGCTAAATGGATGACCAAATCTTACATAGCCGACCCTTGCCTCAAAGCCAATATATGCTAAAGAAAAAGAAGAAACTCTTACGAATGAATACTAGGAAACACATCATTACTTTTAGCTTTCGAAAGATAGAACAAGTATTTATCGTTTTACTTAGTGTTCCTTTTGGAAGATATTCAAAAAGTATTTGTTAGTTCAAAGCAAAATGCATCTGTTTGGATTAGTGATCCAATCAGATGGATCATCTGATTGGATCGGTTTGGACGGGATTTTGTTGAGTCTATCATTCATCACAATTCTGGAACATCTACTTGACCGCATCTACTCTTATATTAGTGTAGCTTCGGAATCAGGGAAATGCCAGCTACCACATCCTGAATTCTTACCTCTCTAAAGCTCACGCGACCATCTTCAATCGATTCTATAAGCTTTTGACAGACAGTCAGAGAAAGACAATCGGCGATTCTATGAAGCTAGTTCTTCCGTCAGATATAATCGGTATCTATTTAGCACGTAGAATATTTTTATCAAAGCAAAAATCATGTCAATCTTCTTTACAACAAAACGTATATTATAGAAACTGCTAGAATTTACTCGGATTTAAATTACGGATAGTGATAAATAGTTGACTCACTATTTCTCATAGTTGATTAAACCATGATAAATACTGAGCCAATATTAATGTCGTAACTAAATTATTAATACGACATCAGTAAGTTTGATAAATTGATTATTTGATTTCAAGCAAAATCAGCAAATTTTCATCACGCAAGATAAATTTTTATTTTTTCAATTTCTTCTAAATTAACTTTTAAAAAATGGAGAAGTTTGTAAACCAAGGTGTAAATACTTTTACACCCTTTAAAACTTAAAGGGTGTAAAAAAGTGTTAACTTATAAAGTGTTAATACTTTAAGTTAATACTTAAAGTGTTAACCTTAAAGGGTTAACACTTTTTAAACTTTATAGTAAGTTAACGTATAATCGCAAGCCGGGTACGTCTTGGAATAATACACTTATGTCTAACAACACCCTAAAAATTTAAACTTTCAGTGGCTACTAATTTACTTAATCAAGCAATGCAAGCAATAAACATCAATAAACGCTAAGGCGAAAACATAAGGAAGCCATTAGAACTGAAAATTTGATAAACATATGTTTAGAACATTAGGTTAAGTTGTATAATAGACAGTTATTGTAAAACAAAATACTATAATCGTACAATAAATGTTAATAATAACAATAGAAAATATACATTAACCATAAACTTTATTAATAAATGTATAGATAACATAAATATAGCCGGACTTTTAAATAATTCTAAAAGTAAAGAAATAATAGGGTCAGATTTAAGTAAATATATTCCTAAAATAAGGTATAAACTCCTACCACCATTAGGACGAAAAATTTGTAATTTTTATAAAGAATTAAAATCAATATGTAACGATAATATTATAAACATAATGGAAACATAATGCAATTGTAAAAGTCTTAGTTTTGATAAAATAAATGAACATATATGTACCCATAATCTAGAATTAATTGAAAATTGTGAATTAAGAAAGCTGTTATCAAAAGGGTATAACAATAGATTAAACAATAACAACGACAAAAATAAAATTTACAATTTGTTATATAACAACTTAAATGATTACTTTAGTAAGCTGACTAATCGTAAAAGCTCAAATATATCTAAGATAAAAATGTGGAAAGATTATATATTTGATAAAATTAAAAATAAAATGAAAATAACAAACAATTACAAAAGCAAAGATAAAATTAATAATGATATGTATAAAGAACTTACTAAATTAAAGGATAACTATATAATAACAACTATTGATAAAGCTAGTAATAACTTTGTCTTCATATGCAAAAAACTTTATTATGATATACTAATGAAAGAGGTTAATTCTAATGATTTAAATGTAAATCCAACATATGAACGTAGTGAGTTGAGTTTAGAAACAATTATTACAAGTCACTGTTCTATAATGGATAAAAAGGGTATAAAGGTTGAATTAGATAATAAAACTATACCTATATTATATTGGAATCCAAAATTACATAAAAATCCAATAAAACCTAGGTTCATATGTAGTGCGTTTAAATGTACATTAAAACCACTTTCTGTCTATATGAATAAAATACTTAAAGTAATTAAAGCACACTAAAAAATATTGCAATGTAATCGAAATTAATACTGGTATAAAACACTGTTTCAGTATCAATTCTACAAAAGAATTTTTAGAACAGACAAAAGGAATAAATTTTCAAAATATAAATACATACGATTTTAGTACTCTTTATACAAATCTAGGTTTATTAGATATTAAAGAAGCGTTAGTAAAATTAATTAATCTTATATTCGGAAAAAGATATACATATATATGTTATAATAATTATAAAGCTTATCTAACAAAAATTAAACCATCAAGTAACTATAAATATATGGATAAAATCGAATTAATAGAATCCTTAAATATTTTGATAAATCAAAATTATTTAAGAGTAGGGACATCTATGTTTAGACAAGTAAAAGGTGTTCCATTGATGGGTAATATTAGCCCAATTATAGCTGACTTATTTTTAAGCTTTATAGAATATGAATTTGTTCATAACTGTGTACTAATTTCAATAATATCAATACGTACTAATATCAATATGATATTTGTGCGCTTTATAAACATCTATTAAGGAAACGCTAGAAAAATTAATTAATCTTATATTCGGAGAAATATATACATATATATGCTATGATAACTACAACGCTTATGTACCATAAATTGAATAATCAATCAAATATAAATGTATAGATAAAATTGAATTAATAGAATTCTTAAATACTTTAATAAATCAAAATTATTAAAAGTATGGACATCTATTTTTCGACAAATTAAAGGGGATTTAATAGTATCCCATTATAGCTGACTTGTTTTTAAGCTTTATAGAATATGTTCATAACTTTGTGAAAACTAAATTTAAACTATATAAAGATATGAAATATATGTTTCGATACATTGACGATATATGTGTATTAAACTCTAATAGTTTTTATTAAAAAAAAACAAATTTTTCCAGATACCCTTATTCATACCCTTATGACATTTTAAGAATTGTGAAAATATATGATGTAATTGATTTTCTTCAAAATCATTTAAACTCTTAAGGGAAAAATAGTGTTATCATCCAACATGGTTGGATGATATGCTATATCTATAAGCTGCAATCAAAATAATAGGATTTCCTTTACAACTAAACCACTAACTAGGGATCTAATAAAACAGTAAACATCACAATATTGTTACAATAAGAAACTGTATCTCTCAAATAAGTGAAATTGTAGGTATCATGAAACGTCCATGACATGTTTGAATAAATAACGTCCAGTTTATTAAACCGATTGGTATTCATCACTAAAATATAGGATATTCATCTTACAAAAAGTTGTCTTCAAGCATTTGAATAAATTGTAAACAAGAAATACAAAAAATAATCCATTAAGACCGTTTCAAAATCGGCTGTTTTCCTATTAAAAAAAGAAATTTCATGTGAACCCATAAGATTCAAAGATAACCTTTTAATAAAAAATTCATAAGGTTTGTAAGTTTTTTTATTTTTTATATAATTGTAGAAATGCGAACAACAAACCTTATTTTTGCAGGTTTTGCTTTTATTTTTACTCTGATTCTTTGCAGTCTTTAAATTTAGGAGAGGACAATGATGTTCATCAGTGTTTGGATTAACAAATTCTTTAGAAATAGGGCTGAATGATGAGCAATTATTTTTCTCTGATACTTCTTGCTGCAAAATTCTTACGTCGGATTCTTCTTGATGCAAACTTAAGTTCATGTCTGAGTGTCCTCTATTTTCATCGCCTGATTCTGAACCGGTTTGTAGCTCATACGGCAAGCTATCTGATAGAGATTTTGCATTGTCAGTCGTATGCGACTTTGTCGTTTTCGAACTATTAAATTAAAAATCGCGAAATTTACGAAATTTTAACAGATTTGTTTTTAAGAAAAACATGAGAAAATTAAAAATTTCTCACACAAAATATAAACTTAAAGAAATCTTATCTTTGGAACAGACATAACAAACAATTAGCCCACTAGCTAAAGCAGTGGACTTCACACTTCGCCGTCTTGTAGCGAGGGCCGTCTGTCGCGCAGTGAGGGACGAGGTAGTCGATAAATTGACACTGTTTCAACTCAGCTTCGAGATTCAACGTGGAACAGAGGCAGCTACACACGCTTCTCGTTGTTATATAGCGAACATTACTAGTTACCATGCTATGTTGAAAATCGACTTCGCAAACGCTTTCAACACTCTGAGCCGCGAGGCGATGTTGACAGTAATAGGCGGAGAGCTACCGGAGCTGTATCCATACCTGTCCAGCTGCTACTCCAGCAAAGCGTTCCTACGTTTCGGCCAGTACACGTTGATATCAGATGAGGGACCACAGCAAGGCGATTCTTTCGGTCCGCTGCTTTTCTATCTGACTGCCTTGGCACTGACAAAATGCATCAAGTCGAGTGCAATATCTGGTTGCACTCGACTTACTCACACAAAATATAAATTTGAAAAAATCTTATCTTTGGAAAATACATATCGAGCAATTATCAAACAATTATCTTTGGAACAGACATAACGAACAATTATTTAAAATAATTTATATTTCGCCGATCATGTTGACATCCAAGTCAAACATTATTTTTCCTATTCATTGCATGTCTTTCACAGGGTGATAGTCTCCAATTCACAACACACATTTTGTGTTCGAATACTAAACTCCACGCTATAATTTAATTTTATAAAATCTATAATACATTGAATTTATAAACCTCTCATTCACGAAATTGTTCAAGCAGAACAATTTTGGTTTTTCAGTTACAATAAAGCAAAATATAAAATAAATAAACAAAAATTAGAATGTTTTTGTAACTACAGTCCAAAGAATGCAACAGAAACATAAGGCAACAGAAAAAATAAAGCGAAAGTTTATAATTAAAAAAATAAAGCGAAAATTTTATATTAATTAAATAAATTTAATATATTATGTATATTTAATATATTAATATATTAATAAATTAATATATTTTAATAAATTAATATATTCAATATATATTAAAAATATATAATTAATATTTTTAATTTCCTTATGCTAATTCAAAATAAATAACAATTTGAGAACTATTTTACCACAATGCTTATTTTATCTTTTCTTATTTTTATTTTATTAAATTCTGATTTGAACAGGGCAACTTCCCGTTCTTGTACTTATAATAGCAAACAGTACTTCTTGTATTCGCATTTAATCGAATGACCTTTGAATGCAGATAGTTCTGCATTCGTGTCAATTTCAGAGCCAAGGTTCTTTGACGTATTTTGCAGCTAATTCCACTTTCAATTGTAACTGCAATAATCTAAAAAGGTCAAAGAATTTAATCTCTTTCTTTTCGTGTACAATCCATTTGTATTTCTAGGATTATTTCGCGTCCCCAAAATTCGATTAAAATTTTCTGCTCGCACTGCTCTAGGAAGATCTTGCAATCCTTCTCAGAGATATCGTTATTATTGAGATAATAAAAAAATTAAATATTTGAATATTAAATATTAATATTTAATATCAAGATAGTAAAATTAAATTAAAATCAACAAATTTTATTATTATTCCATGTTTTTAGTCGAGGATGCATTGTGGTCTAATATTAGCCAACCAAACGTTTTATATCAGATAATGAAAGCTCTATGAAAAGATTGAAGCAAAAATCTATTCTATGGTATCATACATCACCGCTATAATGAACGACGCATAAATCATATCAGTGGATAACGTATCATCTACGAAATAAAGGATATGGAGCAGGTCGCTAGGGTAGATTGCTTGTCACTTAGAAGTGCACCAGGCACATAAAATGTTGCAGTAATCGTGATTTTGTTAAAGCTTATTTAAGGCCAGATACCCTTCAAGACATAAACACCGGTTATTAGCATTTGCCTAGCCAAAGCACAACAAATTTCAAGTTACTCGTCTGATTTGGTTTAACTGTTGACTGGATACGTGTACCATATGGATCTACTACTAGTTTATCAGGAATCGGAAACTCTTCTGTCTAATGCATTCATCTCACAAACACCTTTCGACATAGCCAACCAAACTTTTTATATCAGACAATCAAAGTATTAATAAATAATTCTATTAGATTTTATACAATTTTCAATTTAAAATTTAAAATCGAAATTTAAAATAAAAGTCAATTTTTATGAATTGACTAATAAATAATTGACGATGTATAAGAACAAAGATAAAAATTAATTAACACTCCGAAGCCATAAAAACATATATACATATATAACACAATTTTATATATTCGACTATTATATATAACACGATATTATATATTTCACCTTTATATAATGGCGGTGCAATTTGCCGAGTAAACAACGGTCCAAGATTTCTTATCAAATAATTAATATAAAATATTTAATATTATATATTAAATAGTTAATATATATAATCAAATCAGATAACTAAAACTACGTATTTTATACTATATATAAATCAAAAATACAAATTAATTACAGAAATATAAAGAAATATACAGAAATAAAATACAGAAATAATTATATAAGATTTTATATTATCAAGTCATAATTTAAAATTTAAATATAAAATAAAAATCGATTTTTATGCATTGACTATTAAATGACAGACGAAGTATAAGAATAAGGATAAAAATTAATTAACACTCCGAATCCATATATTCGACTTATATATTTATATTTTTTAATTCATCTTACTGTAAATTTACAGTAATATTGAAATTGCCACTTATTATTGCCTTTATTATTTATATTATATTTATATTAAGTCAAAATTTAAAATTTAAATTTAAAATAGTCAATTTTTATGAATTGATTAATAAATAACAGACATTGTATCAGAATAAGGATTAGAGATCATCATGAGAAACTTGATGAAAAAATATAATTAAAAATTGATAAAAATATAATTTTGATAAAAATATAATTATATATAAACAATTATATATAACCTATAAATAATAATATAATAATATTATTATGTAAATAATATAATAATATAACGTAAATATTATGTTCAATAATATAATGTAAATTATTTTAAATAATTAAAATCATTTTATAAATTAAAAAATTTAAAACTTTTTTAGAAATTGAAATTTTCATAAAATTTAATTTTTATGAATTTATTATAAAGGCAATTCTAATTATGCCTTTTTATGATATATAAAGTTTATTGTTGCCCTTGTCACGGCAAAACTCCAGATGCAAAAACTGTCTTTGCTCTAAAAAATTTCTATGCGTAGAAATTCATTTTTATTTTAAAATTTTACAATTTTATTCTAAAATTGTAATTATTCTAAAATTCTATCGTTTAAATCAGATCAGATAACTGAGATATCGACTACCTCTATGACAAAGTCCAATTTATCAAGAATATTCAGTGATATTCAGTCAATGTGGTTTGTTTATTTTTGAAAATGCGCGATAATGCCCGCTTTGAGACAAAACTGAATGTCCCTGGGGAGGGCGGTAATCACGTAAGGGATACACAACTTCCAACCCACATTTATTGAATCTATTATATCTTAATTAAGGTAATTATGATGTTATGTTGTAATTGCACTCCGTTGTAGGAGTCAAGGGAGGTTATCAATATCAGTCACCTTTTGATGGGTACGATACGATTTGCGTATGTTTCCCAACTATCCCAGCATTGATAAAAGATTAATTTTTATACAGGTCTTTGTTGATAAACATGTTCTTGTTCGCACAGGCAACTGAATTGACAAGAATATTCAGTAATACTGTCAAATATTGTTTTAACAAAATCAAATATTGTTCGACGATAATCTCTTTTCCATCAGCTTTATGATACCTAGTCAAAGTTCTGCAAACTATTCAGTCATCTGGTTGATAATTTCCCAGATCGTCATCCAAAAAACATCAAAACTTTATGTGAAAATTGCCCATATCATCATTGATATCTACCCTTTGAGTAATGTTACATACTTCTGACATTTTCGATAGGAACTGAATTTTTATGAAGATGACGTTTATTTGGATCAGTACCTTTACCACTTTGTTACTTGAAGTTTTCAATTAACAGCCTAGAATAAAATCTGAACTGCATCCCACATGATATGCTGAGAGATGCATATTCCTGATAAGGATGATGTGGCCAATTTCAGAATTTATCAATCCAATATTCGTAGCCTATTTCTATAATATTCAAGATATCGACTACTTCTATGACAAAGTGCAATTCATCAACATTGACGCCTGGCAAAATAAAAGTCGAGTTTGAAACGTGGTAACCACGCTCGACACATCAAGTGCTCCTGACAATACCTGAATAGTTTACATGATGATTGTCAAGCAATAGCTTTCGATATACATTATATCGAAAGCTATTGTCTTCGTCCATTAACCTATCGATTAATGGATGCACATCTGTATTGATGTAGTAAATTCTAATTTTTGGGAATTAGCTTAGTCATTTATTCCCAAACCACTGTGTCTTATGTGAAGCTTTATTATTCTACGGATAGAGTCATCTATAACTATTAACGATTCAGGTAAATATGACGATACAAAATGGTTAAAAGCACAAATGTCCATAATGGACCGGTTCACCCTGTCACCGAAAAGGCCATTACAAGCTATGTCAACTCGTGCATTTCGTTGTCGTGCAGTAAAAGAACTTTTAAACTCTGGATTTTGAGGAACAACTTCGATTGATGATCAATAGCTACTTCACAACTGACATTTGAAACTTACTCGGCTAAGAAATCATAAACTGTATTATGTCTAATTATAGGCAAGCATCCAGTTTGACAAATCAAAGCATGCTTAACTAATAATTTTTTACAGGAGACAAACACTCTTTGTGCATTTTTTGGTAAGCAATTAGAACGTATTGCTATAGCATCATAAAATGCAAGTTTCATCACCATACTGCAACACGATATTACATGCCTAGAAGTGAGCATTTAATCCATCAATTAAAGAGTGCACATCTGCAGTAAATTCTAATTCTGGAATTTAGTCATTATAAATAATTTTATTAAAAAATTATTATTTTATAAAATAAATAATAACTATTAGTTCTATAAAGTACAAAAAAAATTATATTATAATTAAACTTTAATCGAACTTTATAATTATATATTGATCAAAGTACTACCTGTTCAATAAGTCCCACCTATATGCGTAGTTTAAGCAAATACATAAAAAATTGTTTCTTGATATTATTTCTGCTTCTTGATAACAAAAAAGTTCTAAGGCATTTAAAAATGTCCTCTTGACACTTGTATATTTAGTCTATTCTCTATTGCCTTAAATTTGAATAATGTCTATAAACTTCAATATTTTAATTATACTTCGGTAAGATAATAACTCGTATCTTGCAATGAATCTATTTCGTGATATTCTTTAAAATGCACCTATAAAATGAGTTGATTAACGATATCAACTCTACTTTTTAAGTAGAGAGATTTGAAGTGACTCATATACCAATATTCTTGGAATTATTTTTTTTTATATTTTTTATATTGATTTATAATATTTATATTAATTCTTACAACAAATGTAAACAAATATGACATTTTAATAAACTTTTTAATCTTTAAACTTTTCAAACTTCTCTGAATTACACGCAATTTCTTATAATTTCAAAGTGATATCTCAATTTTAATAAAAAAAACCTTTGCTTTATTTTGTAAAGCAAAGGTTACAACAATGACTTGCTACAAAAACAGACAAAATCCAACTTACGATAGTTGAACGTCATTTTGAAAAAGCATTCTTTCTTCTAGTGACATTTCCCTTATAAGAATATTGAGATTCGTTTTATGTTTCTTCGAATTCGTGTGATTGGCGTAACTACAACGTTAAAAAATTAGTCAGCTACAAACTGATAACTAGGACTGATACCTTTGGTTATTCTTAAAGGATTTATGGCAGATATCACAAAACAATCGATCACCATTTGGTAGCAAAGTGTCTTCCTCAAAATAAAACAGATATAAATAACAATAGAACTTGTTAAAGACTTCAAACCAGTATCGGAATCAGACAGAACAGTCATCGATTCTATTTGATCTGCTAGTTGTTCACTTTCTCGGACCCACTCTGGATCTTCGTAGGATTTGTTAGATTTTGTTAATCTTTAATGGTGAAATTACTAGTTTTTAAACCAATTCATTGAATTCACCTCTCTTTTAATTGAGCTTCTCGAATTAGCTTCTGCTGCTCAATTTTACGTGATTTGTTTTCCAACTCTTTGATTCGTTGTTCTTTCTGTAATACAAAAACATTGCCTGTTTGTAATAATAATTATATGTAATTAATGGGTAATCTGTAATTATTACAAAAAGTGGTTATGCTCCACCGTCAAAAGACATATTTTGATCCTCTATTTTGATTTCAAACGTTTGGAAATTAATCAACTGCTAAATAATATAGTACATCATTTAAAAACAAGTGTAAATATCATGTTTCAACTTACAGTTCACATAATTTATACATTTTCTTGATATATTTAAAGAGAAATGCGGTATAAATGAATTTAGCAGGAAATATTGGAAACAGAAGACGAATAAAAATTTGAATATGAAAAATTATTTAATTCATGTTATAATTCAAAAATAAAATTATTTCTTTTTATTTGAGATAAGTTTCAATTATAAAGCGATAAAAATATACAATTAATATTCAATTTATATAAGTATTTAAGCAGATAGTGGTGATGTTCCAGAACACACAAAAAATAATTAATTATTTAGATTACAAACGGTTGGAAATTAATAAATTGTTAAAGGCATTATTACACATTATTATGCAATGTTCCTTGAAAAATATAAGAAATAATGTTGAATAAGATTTTCCATTATATCTTAAATTTATATATTTTGTAATTTTCCATTTATTCTAGAATTTTCCATTACTTTACAGATAAAATTATGATTAATAAATCGAAAAGAAAATTAAATAATCGTGCAAATCATGGAAATGTAATTAAACGACCCAAATTTAAATTGAATCAGACAGACAATGATCAAACTCATCATTTAGGAAGTAAGCAAAAGGTTGAAGAATTGCGTACTTGGCTATCTGAGCATGTAAGTATTATCGTTTTGTGTTCTATTTTCAAAAATTTACTTTTTATTTTACATGTAAACGACAATGTAATAGATTTTTATTAAAAATGTTATATTCTAATCTTTACATCTAAATGTAAACTTTACAGTTTAAAATACTATCTTTACTTGTCTTTAGAAACCTAATTTGTTTTTTTCAGACAGTATAAATAAGATTTTAATACACAAATCTACTTGCTGAGTAAATATTTTCTATTAATTTCGATTACCTTGCAATACTTTTTAAAGTGTGCTTTAATTGCTTTAAGTACTTTATTCATATAAACAGAAAGGGATTTTAAAAGCGCTATGAACCTAGGTTTTATCGCATTCCAATATAAAATAGGTAACGTTTATTATCTGATTTAAGCCTTATACCCTTATCAACCATCATAGAACAATTGTAATAATTGTTTAGAAACTTAAATCACTACGTTCATATGTTGCGTTCCTCATTAACAATAAACTTTTGATTTCAGTTGTTGAAATTCGATTGTAAAATTTCAGTCGATCGATTGAAAATTATGAGTTTAAATGTTCACTAGGAATATAACAGCTAAATTATTTACAGATTAATAAAGTTGAAAATCAACTTAATTTTGCCTTAGTTAACATAATTCATTACATTATTTATAGAATGAAACCAAAGAAATGAAAATTTATTCAATAAAAAGGTTCAGTTTAATACTTCAATAGCTGCTCATATATTATCAGGAACTACAGTTTTAATAGGAACAATTGTTACTGAAATAACAATTGCTGAAACTATTACTGAAATATTCAACCAAACCTTTCAGTGAATAAATTGACGTTTCTTTAGTTCAATTACATAAATAATATAAAATACATTATTTACAAATATCTATACAAAATATTCCATTATTTTCTGTCTGATTTTATATTTATAGAGACCTAGTTTAAAATCTGCATCTATCAAATTATTTAAATGATTTTGAAGAAAGCTAATTATATTGTAATGCCCTATTTTATGCCTTAATGCTCATGCAAAAATATGTTTATTGTAAATTTTTTTGTAAATTTTCATTGATAGAATATAATAGCCCAATTATAGCGGACCTTTTAAAAGCTTTATAGAATATGAATTTGTTCATAACTGTTTAAAAAATAGATTTAAATTATATAAAGATATTAAATATATGTTTCGATATATTGATGATATATGAGTATTTAATTCTAGCAATTTTAATTCAATAATCAAATAAATTTATCCAGGTAGCCTCATTCTTAATAAAACCAATATTGATGATGAAGAAGGTATATATCTAAATAAAGACATTATATTAACATTAACTAAAACTACTATCAATTTATATCGTAAAGATGACATATTTAATATTAATGTTAGTAAGATTATTTTATATTTTATACAAAAATATGTGGAAATATTACTAAATATTGTCCTGAATATAATGATAAAGATGTTGTTTTTATAATTATTTATTGTTCTATTAAATAAATATACCAGAGTATATTTATTTAAGATAACGAAGAATTTAATTAAATATAAAATTTAAATTTTATAACATAACGAAGCGTTTTATCGACTCAAAAACAACTTAATCTCAACAAATATTTCAAAATTATATTTCAAATATTTCGAAAATTATCAATTTTAACGGATCATAAAAACGTATACTTAAGTATTTATATACTTAAGTATATAAAATATTCATAAACTGGCTTATTCCAGAAAATAAAAATCAATTGTAAATAATTGCAAATGCAATTGACCACATTAATACAATCAATCATTTTTTGCGGGTAATCGAGGTTAATATTTGCACAATTTTTTTTCCGTAAATGCTTGCATCTTATATTTATTAATATAACAAAATATTTTTTAAATACTCCACATTTATAGGAAGATTGGTCTTTACAATTGTAACCAATGAGATACAAATAAGCCAGGTTTAGTCCTAACACATCTCGAAAATATGGAAAATTCAACTCAGTTTTGACAAATTATCTATTCTGAAAAGGTCAATTGTATAGGCTATAATGCACAAATATAGTTATTTTTTTATTTTAAGGTAAAAAGTTAATCCTATACGAGATATACTATTAGAAGATAAGAGCTACGAGGTAATCAAATTTTTTGAACAAACCTTATAATTAAGAACCCTTGGATCCATTCGTTCGACAGTTCGCGTAAGATGCTAGAACTAACATTTTTTAAATATACAGCTAAGCAAAATTACCCGAATATTTTCATTGCGCTCCTTTATAGCCTGTGCCCTTGCCTTCTTGTACTTTGATTCAATCCAACGTTTTGTTTTCCTATCCTCAGCACGTCGAATTTCATTTGCACCAATCCACGAGTAAGTTCGTTGAGTAGAAAAATTCAACCAGAAATTGTAAAATTTGTATACGTGCTTAACAAATAAAGTGCAACTTAAATTTTTAGAAATCGAATGTTGTCATCGTTAGAACAACATCAACAATAACAGAATAGCGTCATTTGGATGTAATATTTAGATAACATCAGAAATCCAACATTAAATAAGGGGTACTTTTGATATTTAAAGAAACGGGTTTCACGACTTTATATTATATGTTGATTATTGGTCTATACACTATGACGGGAATCGTTTCAGTCAAACTTATGTTAGCTCGATATCATAGAGATGTTAACGTAATCGTTGATTTCCCTATCCCCGCATTTGCTTATGTGCGACCGTAAACTTCTTCGCAATGTATATTAAATGTTCCAGGATGGTAAATTTTTTTGTAATATTAAAAATAATAATTGTGCATAACTAACATTTGCAAGCAAAATCCTTATCGAAATACCTCAATATAATCACATTTAGAATCACCGAAATCGACAATTTTGTTATCTGTCATGTAGTTTTCTTCTTTAAAAATTGTCTCGAATAAATTGCTGTATACATGGTAAAATCCCTAAAACATAAAGCGCTAAATAAGTCATTACTTAATTTACGCGTATAATGTGTAATCACATAACTTCATAAATAGTAAATATTGAACTGCTAATTTGACAATTTTCTAACTATTCGTAAACTATTAACTTGAACTGTATTATGCTGACTGCCAACATAATTTGCTTATTTCATTATGTCCAATGCAACCTGTAAATTTCTGTTGATACATGCTGCAAACATATCAAATTAAAATAAATGTCATTCTTAACATTAACCGGACATTAAGTGGTGATTTTGTGATGTCGGTTGGTAAGATGATCAATGTAATCAAATTTAATGTAAATTCAGAATTCGTAGAATGTAAGAACGTCAGCATAAATCCGATCACTTAGCTATGAGTACATATTTTGAACTAAAAATAAATTTAAATAGAGACATATCTAAATCTTTAAGGTTATTATCAACGATCAATTGATATTAATGCATCAGAATTAAGATAATATATCATAATGAGTAACGTTTCCTCCGGATGAACTGTTTTCTTTTATAAAACAAAGTAGATAATTTACTATTTCGACGCATATTCCTCAACCAATCTGGAAGAAATAATATGTTATCAGAATTCAGCCCATGTTACTCGACCCAACATAGCAGCGAGGCCAAATGCTTGCTAATTATTTATTACTGGTATACAAATTTCCTCTTTAGAATTTTTAATTTATTAATAATATATTGTTGATTTGTAAACTTTACAATTTTGTTTGTGATTCAAATATGTATCTATCAAATTGTTGAAATGATTTTGAAGATAAACAAAATATAATAACATAAGCACTTTTTAAAATTTCAATATGTAGTGTAATATATTTTATATTTTATGATATATAATTATTGGAGCTGGATCAAAAGATTAAGAAATTGGCTTTAACATTTCGCTAACTACTGTTACCATCTTCAGAAAATTGCGATGTATTCAAAGAGGAATTAAAGTAATTTTTGGAGATGCTAACAGTATTTATCGAAATATCAAAAATAATTACGTCTTTACTTTGATCCAGCTCTAATAATTATTCATCGATAATGGATCAGTATCAACTAATAAGGAAAACTATTGCTTAAGGAAAACTATTTTTCTAGTGAGTGTTTCTAGTTTCAAAATAGAGTGATACTATTCCTTGTGAATTAAGTTACCATTCATTTAAGCCATACGCGGAAGAATAACGATAACAGTAACAAATTAAATAAGCTAATTGAGTCTACGTAGTTTATATTACAAATTAAAAATAATGCAAAATAAAAGTTAAATATTTAAATAATAAAAAATTAATTAATAATAAATAATTGTTAAAAGATTTTATATAATTTATATCAAGTTGAACTATAAACTGAAATTAAAAATAAAAATCAATTTTTATGAATTGACTAATAAATAACAGACGTTGTATCAGAATAAGGATTAGAGGTCATCGGGAGGAACTACTATGCTAACAGGTTCGGCCCCTAACTCATCTACCCAACATAGCAGCGGGGCCAAATACATGCTAATGATGTATTTCCTCTGATAAAACTATCTAGTATCTTATTCTAATACAAAGTATTTTATTTATTATCCATTCATAAATATTTTCCACTAATGATTTTATATTTATTTTTAATATTATTGTGTTGATTTATATATTAAACTATTTTCGGTTTAATGGTATTTTTGAAGTAACCTAGTTTAAAATATGTATCTATTAAATTATTTTGAAGAAAACCAATATCGTTACAAATTATTGCAATTCTTAAAACTTCACTATTTAATGTATTATTTTTTATATTATTAAAATATAATAAAGGAACAAAGAAGAAATAATAATATTACAAATAATTATAATATTACATGCTGATTTTTGCTTGATTTTATATTTATCACATATTATTAAAATCTTATTTAATAAAAATATTACTTGAATGTAATAATATTACATATTTGAATTCCTTAAATTTTGTTATTTAATGTAAAATATTAAATATTATTTGGAATACATGATTGCTTATGCAATCATGTATTGCATAAGTCATGTTTTGCTGATTTATATGCTTTACGATTTTATGTTATATATAAAAATTAGATATTATATATTTTTATTTTTTTTATATTATTTTATTTACACTTAAAGTTAGGAAACAAACTAGAGATGAATACTTTGATGATAATAAATAATTTCAAAAATATGTAGGTTTTCAAATTGAAGGTAGCATCTTCCTCTATTAACGCTGATTTTATTCAAAATTAGAAATGATTTCAATTAAATTTGCAAAATATAAGGCAATTAGATTGTAAAATCAAATTGGCAGTGAAGTAGACGAGTCGAGCGATCGTCAGTCAGCATTAAAAAGAACGAAATATGAAACGTATGTACTAAAATCAGTAGCTGATGAGGTCCACTAATACTGAAATGTAGCCAACTGTTTTTTTACCAAAAATTGGGATTGAGGCAACGTTACAGAATAAAATCATCCAAATTTCAATATCTTTAAATAAAACTATAAATATTCATACTTTTCAGCGAAATTACAAAACATTTTTTAAATAAAATAGTACCTTTCGGTTGTTATCATCAAATCCACTAAAACAAGATGGGGAAATATAAGCGAAGATGTTACAGTCACCGTAACAATTTTCATTCTCATCTACGTCTACAATATATAAGGAGAACAAACCGATATTATTTTAAAAATATCAAGGAAAATACCTATGCCGCGAAGAATTTGATCTCTGTGAAGATCATACCAGGCGCGTTCTTGACCGTCGATTAGTGTTTCATAGGCATTTTGTATTTCTTGAAATTTTGCATGAGCTTCGACGGATTTATCAATGTTCTTGTCTATAAAAATGACATCACAATTATAAAATTTCATTTAGGATCAAAGATAACCTGTAAAATAAATTCTTCCTTGAAATTACACTTTTACATTTATGCAAAGACTAATTGCATGAACATGAAATCTAGAATTGTCTAGAATCTCCACCACAAAATATTTTTTAAATTATTTATAAATAATTTTAATAATTTTAATTTATGTTAAATTTTTTAACAAAAAGTATTTATACAAAATAAATGATTGTTGCATTTTAATAAGAGCAATCTCTTGGTTTAAATTTCACAAAATCAAAATTAACAAAGAATTAAAATATACAGATGTAAAATATATTTTTAGCAATTAGGTTTAGACCTATAGATATCAAATGATTTATGATTAATTTTAGCAAATTTCAAGACTAAAAATTTTATGTCACGTATTCTATTATTATAACTAGAATGTCAACGAGCACATCTCATATAGACTCCTTACAAATTACAAATTAAAGATAAAAATTAGGGAAAAGAAAACATCAAAATCTTGAAATCAGTAATGATGAAGGACAATGAAAAAGAACAAGAAACTTAAAGCTACGACTTGAGAGATTTTCGAAAAATATATTTGCTTGCCGCTTTTACTGTTTCATCAGGCAAACCATACCAAACAAGAATTATTGCAAAATTCAAGTATTTATTCTTTCTCCGTGGTTTACGCTGCAATATAAATTGATGATCGCGTAATCTTGAGGTATTACGACTAGTAAATAGCGTCCTTATAGGATCATCACGGTATTTCATTGCCTGTCATACACGGACAAAAGTTAGGGAAGGTCGTTAGAGCGTCGGAGTGATGATAGTGATTGCATATTGAGATTAATGAGCCGCTATTCGTAGGTCAAATGTTTTAAACCACGTACTCGCTTCGAGGAATTTCGTAGTACCCGTTCCAAACGCAACTTTTCTACTTCTGTAATCGGATGTTTAGCCTGTAACAGTAATTGAGAATACTTGAGCAAAAAGCATTAAAAAGTAGCCGGAAAGATTCAGTAACAAAACTGTTGAAATTTCGAAAAATTATCCTACATACTCGGTTGCCTTTTAAACAAGTAACTTCGGTATTTTTCCCGATGCTGAGGTTGTGTAAAACTACGATACCTAAATCACGATATTCTTAAACAAGCGGTATATGATTTCTTTCCAAAAAAGAAATCATATAGAATATAAAAAGAAATCATACTTGCCTAAATCATATATGCAAATGTGGACCCTTAACAACTAGATTGTTTTTGTATGACCATATTGTCAATATATCAAGGTCAGACTTTAGTATATGTAGGTCCTCAACACTAACGATGAGGCGATATATCTTCATATCATCAGCATAGAGCAATACTTTCGACTAATGCAGAAACGGAAGTTCGTTAATGTACAGGCTAAATAATACTGATCCAAGGATGGATTTCTGTGGAACGCCAGTATATATACGAACTAAATCGGATAGGATTCCATTGCCACGGACAGCAGCACATCTTCCTCTCAAATACACAATAATCCAATTGACAATTACTGAATTAAAACGATATTGTCTGTTTTTTTATAATAACACGGTGATCGACTGTATCAAATGCTCAAAAAATTGACAAATATAGCATCAGTGTCAATACACATATTAAATGACTCAGTCCAATCATGCCCAGGCAACCAAAATATTGACGTATTTTGATTGATCGGTGCGAAATTTATGCTGGGCCGGCTGTAATATATTATTATTTGAAATATGACGATTCATATGGATAATCGTTCCAACACTTTACATCAAATGCAAGTTAAGCTTATTGGTCTGTAGTTATTTACACAAGACCTTTCGCCTTTTTTAAAAAACTGGGCAAACGATAAATTCTAATCATTCGTCTGGAATAATCGAATTGAGTGATGAGAACGTGAATATGCGGTGTAAAGGCCTACATATTTGTGATGCTACATTTTTAAGCAATAAGGACGGTAAACCGTCATGCCGGCTAAATGACACTGTTTTAGGCGCAGTAGTTGTATGTAGGCATCATTAACAGAGATAAATGAAAGTAAGGGTAACGTTCTATCTCTTTGAGGAGATTCCTGATATATACTATCATTTAATGAGTCGCTCAGTATTATTACACAAGACAAAGCCGTTATGGCTGTTCAGTCTGCTCACAACAAAAAAAGATAATCAAGGATAAGATATATTCATGTCATCCATTTGTTGCAGGAACATCCGCAATCGCTTCTTGAATACAGTCAGCGTTTCAGAAGCAACAATATTCTCAGGAAAGCTATTCCACAAATTAACCACACGCCTTGACAATCGTGTGGTCGGCGGTAGTTCCCCTGTATGCTTCTTGACAATAGTCATCGAATGATGTCTGCTTGATCGATTAATACGACATGTTACAACACTTGAAGGGTATCCATCACATTTGTGAAGTAATTTCCACGTTGCAACCAAGTCGAGAAACAGTAGCCTTACCATCATATTGAACATTCCGACCACTTTGAGTCGACAAGGATAATGTAAATTTTTTACAGTCTGGACATATACGCGTGATACGACGAAGAACACTATCGACGGCATTCAATTCAGTTCGGGTACATGAAAAACATGATGGAGAGCAATACTCACGTATAGGTCGCACTAACGAATTAAACAACACCCTGAGCGAAGATGGAGTTATCCTTAGAAAGCAATTTTTGATAGTGTGCATCATTTTTATAGCCTTGCATAGCTGAACATCATAATGACGTTGTGTCTTAAAGGATGAATCAATCAGAATCCCAAGATCGCGGTGAAATGTGACTACCTCGAGTTCATTTGCACCTACTACGTAGCTATAGTAACTTTTGCACCCAAGACCAAATTTCATATTCTTGCACTTTCCCAAGTTAAGGGATACTCATGTACTAAGAATCCATTTATATACTAAATCCAAGTCTCGCTGCAATGCCAAGCAGTCTCGTTCAGTCAAGATGATATTCCACAACTTCAAATCGCTCGCATATGCTAAGTGCGGTACTTTGAGCAATTTCAACAGCTTAGTAATAAAAATGCAAAATAATAGTGGTCCGAAAACTGTTCCTTGTGATACTCCATGTACAACACTGCGTTGAGATGACAAAACATTTCCTAATCCTACACAAAATTGCCGACCATCCTGGAAGTGCTTGATCCAGTGGGTTAGGTAATAATTTACATTAATTGACTCTAGAATTTTAATCAACTCAGTTTGTGGAACGCGGTCAAATACCTTGGAGAAATTCAAACAGACGACATCCACAACGGCACCACCTGCAATTGCGTCAGCCCATTGTTCACGAGCACATAAAGTATTCGTTAGGCATAAGCGTCCATTTCCAAAACCATGTTGCGAATCACTCAAGTAATTTCTTGAGTTTAATATGCTAACTAACCTTCTGTGGACAATTCTCTCAGGTACCTTAAAAAATATTTTTTAACGTGGCAAATGCGTGCCAGCGCACGCTTACATGACCACAACAAAACAAAAATGTAAATCATGTGTCGAGAAGGTGTGAACGGAGGAGGTGTTTGAATGTGATAAAGGAGGGAGTGCGGCGGACGTCGAGGGAGTTGATTCCAGCCGTGTGGGGCATCGACGAGGAAGGATCGGAGACCGTACTTGTTGGAGTAATTAGAAACGTGGAGTAAGAGGGTATGACCGGAACGCAACGATAGCGAGTGGAACGAGTGTCGTCTAAGAAATGAAGGTTGATGAACGATGGCGAGCCGACAGTGATGAGACGAAAAGTTACGAAAAGAAGGCGGAGTTTAATGCTGATGTGGACAGTGGGCCAGAAGAGTTGGGCAAAATATGTGGATGTGTGGTCGAAGCGACGGAGACGAAATAGCACTCGAACGGCGGAGTTGATTATTCGTTGTAGGGGTAGGATGATGGATTTTGAAGAATTGGCGAAAAGGCTAAGGCAGTAATCGATTTTAGGGAAAGGAAGCGATGAAAGAAAAGACATACGAAAACGGAAGTCGATAAGGGAGCGGATACGGCAGATGTCACGGAAAATTAAGTTAGATGAGCGGACCTTGTCACGGACGAAGCGTTTAAGAGAAAAAGGCTCATCGAAATGGAAGCCTAAGAAAGTAAGATTGTGGACTATAGGGATGATCGATGAGGAAAAAATACAGTGGGAGGAGATATGTTTGGTTTACGGGAGAGGATCCACATTATTTTGAACTTGTCGGGGTTTAGAACGAGATTGAGATTAGAGATATGTTTGTAGATAGAAGAAAGACAGTTGGAGGCAGAAATTGCGATATCGTGTATAATAATACAAATTTATTTAATGTGGCAAATGCGTACAAGCTGTATGCAATGGGTAGGTGCATGAGCATATATGAGGATGTCATCGGTGTATTGCATGACGCTAAAGGAGTAAGGTTTGATAAACGGAGAGAGATCGCAGAGTAGAAGAGAGAAAATCAGGTGACTTAATACAGAAACTTGTGGGACTCCGCAAAAAATAGGGATGGGAGGGGAGGATGATGAATTAGAACAGACGCGAAAAGAACGGTCGGATAGATATGAGGCGAACCATGCTACGGAGGAGGAAGATAAGCCGTAATCATAACAAAGGCGAGAAAAAAGGACGGAGTAGTCGGCAATGTCGAATGCGGACGATAGGTCGAGGGCGATGAGAACACTATATAGAGCCTTGTCTCGAGAAATGAGTAAGTCGTTGGAAACTTTCATGCAGGCAACTTCTGTGGAGTGATTAGAGCGAAAAGCGGATTGGAAAGGAGGGTACAGATTAGATGAAGAGAGACAAGTGTTGATCTGTATTAAGATTAGGCGTTCTAAGAGCTTAGAAAGAGTAGGGAGTTGTGAAATAAGGGGCGATAGCTAGAAGGAAGAAAGTGGTCAAGCGATTGTTTTTTAAGGAGGGGACGAACGGTTGCGGATTTCTAGTGTGAATGGAAGATACGACTGCGGATGGACGAGTTAAACAAGATTGTGAGAAACGGGGATATCGATAAGCATATGGATTTTAATATGTGAGTAGTCAGGGGATCGGCAGGTGAGGTTTTGTTGGGCAAGGACATGAGGACAGGTGATACTTCGGTAGGTGAGACAGAAAGAAGATAAAAGAGTTCCGGAAGGATGAGGCTAGGCGGGGCAGAGTGGGATAGGATGGAGACCGGGGTGTGAGAGAGCAACTTGGATACTTTAGTCTGGAGAAATGACGAATAATCATGGACATTGATGTTGCACGGCGAAGCGGAACGAGCCAGGATAGAGTTATAAGTATGCCAAAGAGTCTTAGAGTTGAATGAAGTGATGATTTTATGCTGCCAGAAGAGTTGCATTTGGTACGTAGTAGGTTAAGATGAGACCGGCGAAGAGCAAGATAGGAATCACGCGAAGACGAAGTGATCGTGCAGAAATCACGTCTGAGAGAGCGGTGATATGCTCGAAAAGCATGGCGGGGTCGACGCTTTGAGAGTAGGCATTGGATTTCAAACCATGGGGCACGGTGCAAGCGACGGTGTGAGTGAGACTTGAAGGGCAAGAGAAGATCGAGAGTGGATGTGAGTTCAGAGTCGAAAAGAAAGGCGAGATCGTAAGGAGATGAATATGTTATTGTGGGTAATGATAAAGATGATTTGAGTAAGGCAGAGCAGAGAAGGGAGAGGTCAAGATTTCTCCAAGGGCGACGTAGAATTGTAGGTGCGTGTGAGGAGGGGTGTGGTTGTGAGTGAGATCAAGGGTGATAAGAAAGTAATCGGATAGACCAGGATCAGAGATGGACAGTGAGGTGTATGCAGCAAAATGATCGGGGACAGCCATGATGTCGAGTGCCTCACCAAGTATATGTGTGACGGCAGTTGAGATTAGTTTGTAATTGTAGTTGGATAGAATGTTGATAAACCGGATGGAATCCGTGGAAGAGGGGCGGTCTAGGCGGATATTGAAGTCGCCTAGAACGATTGAAGGGATTGAGGACAAAGAACAATTAGAAAGGAGGTCAGCGAGTTTGGTAAAAAATAAGGCAGTAGGAGCTGATGACCTAGGACGGTATACAATGGCGAGATCTAGAGTGATCGGGTTAGAAAAACGAGAAGTGAGCAATTCAAAAGAGCAAGGACTGAAAGGGGGATTGATTTTGCGAAGAGACGCGGGGTGACGCGCGAATGCGACGATGCCGCCATGATTAGAGAATTTAGAAGGGCATGAGCTGAGGGGGCGGGCGAATTCGACTAGGGAGCAACCGGTATAAAGCAGACGGCGAATGGAAAGGTCGTCGGAATCTGAGTGCCAGGATTTAGTTAGGCAGAAGAGATCGATGGATTGCTTGGTGAATAGGTTGAGGATAAGATCGGATTTATTGAGAATAGATCTAGTGTTGAGGAGACCGAGGCGGAAACTGTGTGTTGTGGCGAAAGAGTCTAGTGGATAAGACACATAGGAGAGATAGAGCGCCATCGAATTTTGCGACGGATGTGGACAACTTGAAAATTTCCGTTTATGTTTCGGATGGAGAGTGATGTTTCGCCGTTTTCCTCGCGACGGCGTTTTTTGATGCGGGCTGAAGAGATTTGAGCGATTTCAGAAGGGGCGCGATCGAGGAAAATTCGAGTGGTTGAAGATGACATGAGTTTGAATCGTTGAGAGAAGACAGAAGACGCGTGAGAGCGATGCTTGAAAACAATTTTTAGGAGAGGGGGCTGGGAAGGATTAGATTAAGAAGATTTGTTTAGACGGATGAATGCGACAGGAGAAATGTCCTTGAAAAAGGATGGTTTATCCGCAGGGACAATAAACGAGAGGATGGATCTGAAGGCGGAAACATCGTGGTCTAGACGTGCTTGAATTCTACTAGCCACAGCAGAATTCGTTGTCTGCAAGTCAAGATGCCTGGGATTCTGAAGTCAAAATACTTACCCACGTGTGACAATCATTGTTTAAGGAAAGGACTTGTTGTTCAGATCCATTGGAAACATCTCTAACATCAGTGTTGGACGCGACATGGTTGGAAACTTGAGAGTTTTGTGTGTTTTTCGACCCATTTGTATATAGTCGTTTGATTCGTGAACGTCTGTCGTAAATCTGTCCGTCCCGTATCGGTTTCTTGTTGCTCAGTGCTTTGATTATATGTATATTAGATTGTATGTAGTTAATTATCAAGATAGTTTGAACCAGTCTGAAAGCTGGACGATTGTATGTATTTTAGATATCAAACTTATTTAAGGTATACCTTGCTTACAGTGGATGTTAATCTTACAGGTCATTCGATAAACAAATGTCAGAAGCCTAAAACAAGTGCATTGATCTACATATTAAAAATAGTGATGTTCATTTATAGAGTTTAGTAGATCCTTAGATACATAATCACATCAAAAATTAAACGTATACGTTGACTAATTAACGTAAAGCTTTTAATAAAAATAAATCTTCTTCTTTTTTAAGGCATATTAAAATCGCCAAGCAAGATCAGGTTTTTATATTGTGAAAACCTCGCAATGTCATTCCGAAGACGTTTCCAGGATGCCAAAGGACTTACGCATACCAACCCACTGATAAAGGAAGATTTATCGCTATCAATACGGCACCATAAACATTGTTGCGATCACAACAATACAACGTTTAACCAGCCATAGCTATTTCAATGTCGCTGATGTTTGTATGAAATCATGCTTCACTAAATGCTAAAACACTAGCCTTGGTCTCGTCAACGGTTTGAAAAATTTCCGACATTTTTGAAGTAATACTTTTGTGCGTTAGAATAAAGTACTGTAATAGAGTACCAAATAAAGTACTGTAATATATTACTTGACGGAAATTTCACTGCTTCGAAATTACTGCAATATATTTCTACAAAGCCGCCGATTGATGAATAAGACGCAGCTTGGAAGGTCAATTGTCTTAGAAAATAAATCCTATAATTACATATCAAAGAATATCGCAGAATATCTGCTAATCAGGTAATCGGATCCGAACCCCAAAATAAAGATTTCAAATCGTCACTATCGCTGATTAGCTACACACATTATATAATTTTAATAATACAATATATTTCGAATTATTAATTATTTCGAATTAGAAATATCAGGGTCTACGAAATACGTAGGAAGACCAAAATAATTCAAAGTTAATAACAAATATTTTGTTGATAAAAAACGAAGTTTTCTCGGTTGATTCCGGTGTGCGACTACCAATATTTTATTTTGTCATTTATTAAAAAAATTAGGTAAAATCTGAATGAATAAATTAAGTCCAATAGACTTTTTCAAGTTTTAAAGTTAAATAAATTTTCAATTTAAATGAGTTAATCAAAATATTACCTGGATGCCATTTAAGAGCTAATTGACGATAAGCCTTCTTTAAATCGTCAACGCTAGCTAGCTGAGTGACGCCTAGAACTTCATAGTAGCAACGTGTAACCATCGAAAATCTAAAAGCAATTTAAAATAATGTAAAAATACTTAATAGCTAATTTAATAATTAATAAATTATTAATACATTTAGGTAAAAGTACCTAAGCTGAAACAATATCAGCTTGGAAATAATCCCATATCAGAGTATCATAAAAATGCCCGGAGAAAAGGCTGAAAGTCTAGACTACCGTCGAACAAATACAGTTGAGTCTAATTGGCTTATTTATTCTCGTTGTCAATAATTTTCAAAACAAAACGATTAAAATGTTCAATATAATTAAAATTTTATGTAATAATTGTCATAATCATTCCTTTAGTTGAACTATTTGTTAAACTATTTACATATTATAATATTTACATATTGTAGATTAATTCGATTAAAACTTCTAGTGTTCGATCTCTTCAATTTATTCGAATTAATTTTATCGATGGACAAACTTATAATTCCGCAACAATTCAACCTCGATCCGGATGCACCCGATGCCCAGGACGAATGAAATCACTGGCGTCAGAAGCTGCTGAACTTCGTCTCATTGCAGGGCACTGTAACGGACGAACAAAAGAAGTTTGTGTTGGTGAACCTACTGTCGTTGCGACTGTACAAATTAATCAAAGATTCTCAATCATTCGACTCGGCACTTGCCATCCTTGACGAAAAGTTCCGCAAACCATTAAATACAGTCTTCACTCGATTTCAATTGCACACGTGTCGACAAGACAAAACTCTGACTATTCCGCAGTTCGTTAGAAAACTCGAGGATTTGGCCGACAAGTGTAATTTTGAAAACGTCGACGCTGACACCAATCGTCGAAGTCATATAATCGACGCCCTTGTCCAGGGACTTCTCAATTCCTATATTCGTGAGAGAATATTAGAATCAAACAAAACAAATTTCGTTGAAATCGTTTTGATGGATACATCTCTAGAGGCTGCCCAACAGCAAGCGTCAATCTTCAATTCAAACGATGAGACAACAGTGCTGGTAACTATTTCTGGAGGTAACAAAAATGATACCGACGCTATGGACGAGCAATCGATCAATGCAGCATTGCGTAACAGAGATACCGAGTTGTGCTATTTTTTGGTAACCGTTGCCATCCTCGTACTAAATGTCCTGCCCGTACTGTCACGTGCAACAATTGTTCGAAACTGGGTCACTTCGCAAAAGTATGCAAATCTAAAGGAAAATATTCTGCATCGGCGGCTTCAGCGTTCTGTCTCTTGTCCAGAGCTTTCGCTCTGGTTAAGAGCGAAAGCCTCAGACAATTAAGCAAAGTGTCGGAAACGCCTTTATTCACAATTTCACACAGGCAACCGAAACGACCAGTGTGTACCTCATTCTACTGATGAGTGTTGCCGGGTACTCATCATTTCGATGCTGAAGTGGTCGTCTAGAAGTATTCTTAAATATTCTGCATCTTGTTCTTCTTGCAAAACGACAAATGACCTCAAATGCCTACATGAGTCACTGTGTCATCCAGGAATTACACGACTGTTTCATTACGTACGTGCTCACGAACTCCCCTACGACAAAAAGGACGTAACCGACATAGTCTCATCTTGTAAAATATGCGCTGAGTTGAAACCACAATAAGGCAAACCGGAAACAGCGCATGTCATCAAGGCAACGCAACTGTTCGAGCAACTAAGCATCGACTTTAAGGGGCCTTTGGCGTCCACTACCTATAACAAATACATCCTTTGTGTGGTCGATGAATATTCACGTTTCCCCTTTGGAATTCCATGTAGAGATACATCTTCGGCATCTGTTATCACTTCCCTCAATCAAATATTCAGGGGTTTCGGGTAGAGGCTAGCGTGCACAGTGATCAAACGTCATGTTTTCAATCAAATGAGTTTAGAACGTACTTAAACGCTCGAGGAATAAGCTGCACTAGAAGTTCTAGCTATAACCCTCGCGGCAACGGCCAAGCTGAGCGCTTTGTCGGAATTGTGTTTAAGACTATTCTACTCGCTCTTAAAACAATCAAGAAACCAACAAGTGAATAAGAACTCGTATTGCCACGAGTCCTATCGTCTTTGCGTTCCTTGTTATACACATCGACTGGTGACACACCTCACCAACGCCTGTTCTCATTCAAGCGAAATTCAAAAAACTGTTACAACGTCCCCGTCTGGTTGGTCAACGGTGAAAATGTTCTTCTTCGACAAAACCCAAGCGCCAAATCGTACCCGGCATTCTCACAAGTCAAAATCGTTTAATCGCATGGACACTATGCTACAGTTCGGAAACTAAGTGGAGAAGAAGTGAACGTGTCAACGAGACGATTGGCAATGTACCCAACGAATGAACATGACCCTGAAAACAACTTCATACCTGAGCAACATTGAGAAATTCAGGACCTGTCACAGCAAAGTCCTGACTTAAACATTCCGAGGAAACCGAATCAGCATGATACCGATACGATGCAAGAACAGGAAACTAGCGATGTTCAAGTAGAGAGCATTCCCGTTCAAAAGGAAAACACATATATTGCGACGAGGAACTCGAGAGAGAGAAAACCTCCTAGATACCTCGATGGATACGTGACGGAGGAAGAATGTCGTAATTATTCCTTTAGTTGAACTATTTGTTAAACTATTTACATATTATAATATTTATATATTGTAGATTAATTCGAATAAAACCTCTAGTGTTCGATCTCTTCAATAATAAAAATTGGTTAGTTACATTGCGTAATAAAATGAAAAAATATTATACGAAAAAAATCAATTTTAACCGCTCAAACAACAATTACAAATAACACTTGACCGGCTATGCTTGATTATTTGTAAACGATTATGGAACCGTTACCACATATGGTCTATGCGATCGGGCAAAGCAATAAATTAAACAATCTAAAAAGCTGATCAAGTGTATCTCGAACGGGGTTCTTTAAGCCTTGTTTAGTAGTCAGAGCAAGTTAACCGCTTTTCCAGTATGATTTCATTGAAACCATCTCTAAACACTCTTAAAATCTGGATCCTGCTTATAAAGCTCAATTAGTAGAAACCGGTATAGGGATTTAAAAGAGCTGATTTTATTCAAGAGTAGCACGTTGTTCTGCTATAAGCTTTATTTGGTAGTCAGATCCCGTTAACTTCATTGACAACATAGTTTCAGTGAAATATGTTCCTGATCTTGGTTACCATCGATTGTTAATAATACTCCCACTGAGCGTGATGATTATGGGACTATTCCGGTCTTCAACAAAATAAAGACCTGAATAAAGATGAAGATATATGCAAAAGCGGTGCTAAATTGACGGATGAGGAAATAAACATGAATTCGAAGAATCCTAAAGGTTAATAAGTTTTCTATTGTTGACTAGTCAACAAGTTTTCTCTTGTTGACTCCGCTCGCCCCATTGACTCAACAAAATCAACTACTTCTAATTATCGCGGAATCGTCACCTTCGCTCGTATTCATTCGTCTCTTGAAAAAATCGATTTCACCCTACCATGTATTACATTTGAATTGTTCCTTTGTAAATCTTTATTTCATATTAAACTTGCAATCATCTCTTGTCAAGGTTCATCTCTACCGTCTTGCCTATTTTCAATATACTCGCCGATCTCCTATCAAACCGTTAACTTTCTACTTTATCAATAATTGTCCATGGTGACTTCAACATCCGTCTATATCGCCCTTCTGATTCAGATTCCATAAAACTGGTAAGTATTTTGTCCGACTTTAACCTCCATTTACTAACAAACCTACCCAAACATATTCTTGGTGGCTCTCTTAATATTATCGCTATTCCCAACAGTCTCATTGCATACGCTTCCTTTATAATGTCAGATCCAGGTTTTTCCGATCATTTTATCATCACTGTTGATATCACTATCCCGTTAAAACCTGTTTATAACTCTCCTACTTTAAGTCGACCATGTCAACTTCTCGACCTTACTCTCTTGCGTTACGTTATCCTTGACTCTCCTATATTTTCGCTTTATGTAACCTTTTCGGCAGCTGATAGTATATCCACACTTTATACCAATAAGCTCTCTAACATCCTCGATTCTATTTTACATCGCCAGTCCATAATTTCTAAATGCTCCTCGTGTGCCTCTTGTTTGGACTCTGACTGTAAAATTTCTAAGCGTATTCTACGTCATTATTGGATCTTTATACGTTTTCTCAAACGTAATCAAATAACTTTTCGTCTCATCACTGCCAGCTCCCCATTGTTCATCAGCCTCCATTTCTTGGATGGCACACACCCACCTCTCCGTCACTGTGCTCCCTTTATTCCCTCTTACTTCATTTTCCCAATTACTCTAAAAACTACGGTATCCGATCCTTCCTCGTCGTCGTCCCACTCGCCTGGAATCAGCTACCTCTCGACGTCCGCCGCGCTTCCTTCTTTATTACATTCAAATACCGCCTCCTTACACACCTTATCGACACATGATTTAAATTTTTTTCTTTTTTTGTGTGGTTATGTAAGCGTGCGCAAACACGCATTTGCCACGTAAAAATAAATCTTTTTTCCAATCTCTAGTCATCCTGCTCATTACTTAAATTTTCGACGCTCCCATCACTCTCTTCTACATTATAAATGTAAACATTTTTTAGCAAAACAAGATCGCGTCATCGTTTGATCAAAAGTAAACTTGAAGAAACTTTAATTCCCTTCTTGCTCGCACTTATATTGTTCACTCCATCGATCCTCACGAGTAATCTTATTTTCAGTCAAAAATCACTACAATCATCTCATCTATCCGCGTATTGGTCATCATATATATGATGACCAATACGCGGATAGATGAGATGATTGTAGTGATTTTTGACTGAAAATAAGATTAGGTTATATCCAGATTTGAAGAAAATTAACGGTTTACGTTTAGGGGGACACTTGTCATTAGTAATTTCTCTAAATTCCTTTGGTAAATTTTTCAGTGCCTGATGATATGTACATATCACCTTGTTGTTTGTAGTTGTGAGTGGCTTTCTTCTGTTATCATATAGCAGTGTTTTTCTCGGGATATCATATATATATATATATATATATATATATATATATATATATATATATATATATATATATATCGTATGAGATCATGAAGATCGATTGAAATCGGGACTGGTGATCCTTTGATGGATGCTTATTTATGTAATGAATAGTTGCTAGGTCACACGAGGTGACTTTCGCATTGAAAACCAGCTACAGAATTCTTCTCTGGCAATTGCTCATTATATATATATTATTATAGTGCACAAGTTACTAGCCGCAAATGGCTGTTTCAACTGTTCACAAATTACATTTTAAAATATCAATTAAAATACATCCACGAATCCAAATTAGAGTTCACAATCCACTTCAGCAGCATCTTCTTGAAGTGTCTATTGCTAGTAGCATTGACGACGTCTTCAGGCAGCGAATTCCAAACATTCAATGCGCGGTGGGAAAGCCTACTCACACTCCTTATTTTGCCATGGGGGAATTTAAATAACGTAAGGGAGTGACCTCTGCGACGCGAATTTCTCAATTTTATCGAATTGGATGGGAACCCCTCTTTTCCACGAACCAAATGCCACATCGCTACAAGATCTAAATATAGTAGCCTCTGGGCCGTTGAAGGCATTTTTAAGCAAGCTAGGCGCTCATTGTAAGAATAAAGAGATGTAATGCAAAGTTTGGTTCCTCTACGTAGAATCGACTCGGTCTTTTTCATCTCAGCCTTGGTGGATGGAAAAGTTGATGCGATGCAGTATTCCACATGCGGACGGACTAACGCACAGTAGTCCGTCCGCATGTTATATTATATATATTATATATATAATTGTGTATAAATACAATTGTATATAATTGTGCTAGTATAAAACTAGCACAATTAAAGCAAAAAGCATTGTGTATTTTTTAAATTTCCATAGCTTTCGGGCACAGCCCTTCTTCAGTGGAAGTTCCACGCAATATCTACAATTCATAAAAAACAAGTTATCAATCCATAATAAATTCATAATGAAAATTATATTCAGAAAGCAAGGCAAAACAGTGGTCGATGTGCACAGATCTACCACCTGTATTATGGCAGGTGGTAGATGTGCTCAGTGTTTAAGTGGCGATCTGTCATCAACTGCCCAATCCAATATAACTCCCGCTCTTTACGTTTCGCTGTATCCAAAATGTTGGATTCTAATATCGTTGTACGCATCTGATGGTTAGGGTTCTCAATGCAATGCCTCGCTGCCCCATCATTCTTAGGCCTATTATGTGATATATCGCATCGTCTTGTGAGAGCGCGAATATTCATCTGACCACCAGTTTGACCCACGTACATATACAAACAGGCCTCACACTTTGCGAGGTAAACAACGCCCTTGCTTTTCAGCTATTCACACCGCGAATATGATATTTCGCTTTTGTAATTGTGCTGCAAAACGTATCAGTGTCATTCATTTCGTCGCAACATTTACAGCGCTTATCCCCACATGGCCTGCTGCGGTCGTCCGCCAATTTTGTCCCAGGTTTCTTTATAAGGCTACCAATTATATATACATATATCGTATAAATAAAAAACAACAAGGAAGTAAATCGATTGGTGTTGGCCTTATTGCTCCACTGATTAATCTCATTGCCTTGTTGAGACTAGCGTGAACTTTCTTGACATGTGTGCTTCCAGACATACCGTGGCCGCATATTCAGCAGCCGAGTAACATAGGGACAATACATACGTTCGCAGTGTATGGAAGCTTGAACCCCAATTGATTCCGGCCAGACGGCGAATAAATCATAATGTAAATTTCTAACTAAGCCATTGCACCTTATTCCTGTCTCTTCTAGGGAAATCTCTAAGGTTCTTCTTTCTCAAGGTCAAATAACTCTTCGCATGCCGATCCTATCCCTACTTATGTACTTAAATCTATTCAGTACATCATATAACTGTTCCTTACCACCATTTTCAATTGTTCTATTCTTAGCTGCATTTTTTCAAAGAACTGGAAAGCACCCATCGTACGTCATTTTCTAAAAAACCGTCCTTCGATCCTTTACTTCCTTCTTTTGTTTAAAAGTTTCTTGATTATAATTACTTACATTACAGATCAATTCAATCAGTTGGATATCAATTCAATCAGGTGCAGATCAATTCAATCAGTTGCAGATCAATTCAATCAGTTGCAGATCAATTCAATCAGTTGCAGATCAATTCAATCAATTGCAGATCAATTCAATCAGTTTCAGATCGGGTCGCAGCGCTCGCCGATCAGTTGCAGTGGCAAATTTAACGGCTTAATACACAATGACGTTAATTGGGAGAACGTAAGAAGACAGCTACCACCGACGCCAACTTTGCACGAATACAAGTACGGTGATCGACACACGACTGCAGCGTTTAGACCACAATCGCCTGGGACAACAGTAAGTCTAAAGAATACTTCCTCTGTAAATTTCGCACCAACAAACTAATTCGCAACGTCTGCTCTAGGCACATATCAACCACCAACGCGTCCACACTAACTACTCCGTCGTTTCCAATGCCCTTTCTCCACCCACTGTTCCTGTCACCATATACACTTACCATCTCATGTCATCTTCGCTGCCCGACACCCCGTTCAGTCTCTACTGTCTTATTTCTCAATAACCTACATCCATCAATCAAAATAATATCCACCCACCTTCATGATCCTTCCACTCACAACCTCCCTTACATCGCTTGCCATCCTCTATATTATCTATATCATCTTTGCATCCCAGTGTCAAACCTAACCCGTTCCTATCCTCAACTCCCAGCTCTCCTATCGTGGCTTCACCCACTTACATCACTCGTCTACCTTCACGGAAATGCTTTCCTTTTCACGATCGTTGCGTCATGTCACTAATATAACTCATTCTACTGCCTTATCTCAACAAACACGTCTCGACCAAGATGCTTCTACATTTAGATCTATCCTCTCGTTTCTTGTTCCTGCAGATAATCCATCCTTTTTCAAAGACATCTATCCTGTCGCATGTATCCACCTAAACACATTTTCTCAAACTAATCCTTCTCAGCTCCCTCTGCTGAAAATGGTATTCAAGCATCGCGTCCTCTGTTCTATCCCAACGATTTAAACTCATGTCATCTTCAGCCACTCGCCTTTTCCCCGGTCGCATTCCTTCCAAAATCGCTCAACTCTCTTCTGACCGCATCAATAAACGCTCCTCGCATAAAAACGGCGAAACATCTCTTTCTATCAGGAACATCGATGGAAATTTTCAAGTTGTCCACACCAATCCAAAAATTTAATGGCGCTTTATCTGCTCTATGTACCTTATACACTAGCTCCTTTCACTACAACACACGATTTCCGCCTCTGCCTCTTTAACACTAGATATATTCATATTCAATTCGATATCATCCTCAACCTATTCACTAAGCAATCTATCGATCTCTCCTGCCTCACCGAATATTGGCACTCCGATTCAGACAACCTATTCATTCACCTCTGCTCTCTGGCAATTGCTCACTAGTCGAATCCACCCGCCCCTCAGCTCATCACCTTCAAAATGCTCTAATCATGGCAGCATTGCCATAGTCGCCCGTCACACTTTGCCTCTTCTCAAAATCACAACCTCTTTCAGTCATTGCTCTTTTGAATCGCTCACTTGTCGTCATTCTGTCCAATCACTTTGGATCTCACCATTGTATACTGTCCTGGTTTATCTGCTCCTACTTCCTTATTTTTACCGAACTCAATGACATCGTGTCCCACTGTTATTTGTCCTCCATCCCTTCACTCGTTCTTGGCAACTTTAGCATATGCATCGACATCTGTCTTCAACCGATTTTATCCGGTTCATCAACATTATTCAACTACAACTACAAACTCATATCCACTGATCCACACATATCATTGACAAGGCACTCGATATCATCGCTGTCCTCGATCGCTTTGCTGCCTACATCTCACTGGCATCTCCGATCTTGGTCTATCCGACCACTTTCTCGTCAACCGTGATCTCACTTCCACTCACATCCACTCAGGATCTTCTATTGAACTTCAAGCCTCACACTCACCGTCGTATGCACCCTACCCAATGGAGTATATCACCGCTATCTCAAACGTGATATCCAATCGCTAACTCAGTCTCTCCGTAATTCCTATCTTGCGCTTCGCCAGTCTCATCTCAACCGACTACGTACCAAATGCAACTTCTTCTGACATTATAAAATCATCATTTCATTCAGCTCTAAGTCTCTCTGGCATACTTTTAACTCAATCCTTTCCCGCTCCTCTTTATCTTGCATTATCAATCACCATGATTATTCGTCATTTTTCCAGACCAAAGTATCCACGTTGCTCTCGCACTCCCCGTCTTAATCCCATCCCTCTATTCCCCGCCAAGCCTCATCCTCCCGTAACTATTTAATCTTCTCCATGTCTCACTTGCAGACGTCTCCTCTGTTTTCATGTCCTTGCCCAACAAAACCACAACTGCCGATCCCATCTCTACTCCAATACTTAAATCCATATGTTCATCGATATCTGTTTTCCTCACTACCTTGTTTAAATGGTTTATTCACCGTAGAATCTTCCCTTCACAATGGTAAACAACCATCATTCGTCCTCTCCTTAAGAAATAATCGCTCGACCTCCTTCCTTCTAATTATCGCACCATTTCACTCCTTCCTGCTCTTTCAAAGATCTTAGAACGCTTCATCTTAATACAAATAAACGTTTAATTTTGCCTAATCCATCATCATAGTCCATAATCACACTTTTTAGGCTTCCACTTTGATAATCACGTTTCCCTTAAGCCTTTCTTTTGTGACAAGGTCCACTCGTCTAACTTAATTCTCCGTGTCATACTCCGTATCAGTCTTCTTATCGACTTCCGTTCTTGCATGTCTCTTCTTTCATTGCTTCTCTTCCCTAAAAAAGATTACTGCCTACGCCTTTACGTCAATTCTCCAAAATCCATCATTTTACACCTACAAAGCATAATCAACTCCGTCGTTCAAGTGTTCCTACGTCGACGTCGCCTCGACCACACATCCAAACAACCTGACCCAACTCTCCTGTCCACCATCTACATCCGCATCCAAATCCGCCTTCTTCTCGTAACTTCGTCTCATCGCTGTCGGCTCCCCATCATTCATCAACTTTCTTTTCTTAGACGGCACTCGCCGTACCACTCTATCGCTGCGTTCGCGCCATTTCCTCTTAATCCACGATCCCAATTTCTCCAACAATTACGATATCCGATCCTTCCTTCTCCCCCCATCGCCTGGAATCAGCTCTCTCGACGTCCGCAGCGCTCTCTCCTTTATCACATTCAAATACCGCATCTGTTTCCACCTACTCGATACATGATTTAATTTTTTTGTGTTCATGTAAGCGTGCGCCGGCGCGCATTAGCAACGTAAAAATAAATCTTTTTTCATTCCGCCCTATTTCTTTTCTTCCAACCTTATCTAAAATCCTTGAGCGTCTTGTGTTTTATCGAGTCAATCTATACCTTGTTTCCTAGAATTTATATCCCTTTTAAATATGCCTTCCGTTCTAATCGCTCTACTGAACTTGTTTGTCTAAACGTTTTTAGTGATCTACTTCAAGCCCGCGATATCAAGATATTATTGTCGTAATCACTTTTAAACTGTATTCTGCTTTTTATATCGTTAATCATTATGTTCTACTATATCGGCTTAGTAACGACTATTATTTCTCAGTTCTAACTGTAGCCTGGTTCACATCTTACCACTAGTCGTATCTTTCCTGACCGCTCCCCTTCTGATATTGCCCAGCTCAATTTAGCTCGCATTGAGAAACATCGACGTGAAACAAACGGCGAGTCATTCTTATCTATAAGTCAAATCAATGGAAATTTTCACGTTGTACACACAAGGCCAAAAATTCGATGGCGTCCCATCTCTCCCCCTTGTCTCCTTCGCTAGTCGATCTCGCTCCTAAGCATACTTTTCGTCTTAGTCTATTCAACACTCGCTCCGTTTTTCATAAAGCTGATATGCTCCGTGATATCTTCGATCAATTATCTATCGATATTCTCTGCATTACCGAATCATGGCACTCTGACTCCGACGATCTTGCTATTCGTCGTTTATGTCGCTCTGGTTGTTCTTTAGTTGAATCAGCTCGTCCAATTGCCTCTCATACATCTACTGTTTTTAACCAAGGCGGTATAGTTGCCATTGCTCGTCACCCAATGTCTTTACGTAAAATTGACGTAAACATCCGTTACACCTCGTTCGAATTACTCATATGCAGATTATCAACGCCTTTCCATCTGTTAATTGTGATTGTATACCGTCCAGGTTCAGTTCCCACATCACGTATCTTCTTTAACGACCTTGCAGATCTTATGTCTCACTGTTCATTGTCTTATACTCCCTCTTTTGATCTCGGTGACTTTAACATTCGTCTTGATCGCCCGGCTGACTCTGACTCTATCACTTTAACTAATCTTTTTTCTGATTTTAACAATAAATTACTTTCAACAAGCCCAACTCATATTCTCGGCGGTGCTCTCGACATCATTGCTGTTCCTAACTGCTTCAATGACTATACATCGTTGTCAATTACTGATCCTGATTTGTCCGATCATTTCCTTGTCACTCTTACTCTTACTCGTCACCATCCTCCTTCTCCGCCTCCACCATTATCCACACCAAGTCGACCCTGGAAACTTCTCGATATCACTATTCTCTGTACAGCCATACTCAATTATTCACTCTTTTCACTTCCTCTCAACTATCTCTCTCCCGATTATCTCTGCATTCTGTTTGATTCTGAACTTAGGTCGATCCTCAATAACCTTTTGCCTAGTCGACTCCGACGTTCTCAGCGCTTGCGCTGAAAAGAGTGACTCCGTCACTCTTTTTGTGTGTATAATCGCTTTCTTAAACGTTCTCCTAACTCACTCCCTCCAAATCTCCGTGATTCCTACTTTTCTCTACGTCGTTCACATATTATTCTTATACGTACTAAACGTACAATATTTTGGCGAAATCAACTTTAGTCATCTTCCAACTCTAAATCTCATTGGAAAATCTTAAACTCAATTCTTTCACGATCATCTACTCCTTGTAATATAAATCCTGATGAATTTTCTTCTTATCTACAAACTAAGCTATCTAATTTACTTTCCCTACTACCCACAGCCCCCTTGTACCCTCGCTTCTCTTTCAATACCTTCCTCCCAGTGCTATTCCACCTTCTTCCCGTTTCATCTGATGAAGTTTCTTCGTTTCTGCTGTCATTACCTAATGAAACCTCTCCCTCTGACCCGATTTCCACTCACTTGCTTAAAAATATCTGCTTCGTTATCTTACCCTTCCTAACCACATTGTTCAACTCGTCCATCCGTAGCCGTACATTTCCTTCCATCTGGAAATGCGCCACTGTTCGTCCTCTCATCAAAAAGCAATCTCTCGACTCCTCACTACCATCTTCGTACCGTCCTATTTCACTTCTCCCAACCCTCTCTAAACTCATTGAGCGTCTCGTTCTTAAGCAAGTTAATATATATCTTCATTCCTCTAACTTATTTCCTCCCTTCCAAGCCGCTTTTCGCTCTAATTACTCTACCGAAATTGCATGTCTTAAAGTTTATAACGACTTACTCATATCGCGCGATCATAAATTATGTAGTGTCATAGTTTCTCTTGATCTATCGTCTGCTTTTGACATCGTCGATCACTCAATTCTTCTCCATCGCCTTCGTTATGATTATGACTTCTCTTTACCCACTGTATCATGGTTTTCTTCATATCTATCAAACCGTAAATTTCGCGTATATTCTAACTCTTCACTCTCTTATCCTTCGTCCATTCCGTCCGGTGTTCCACAAGGCTCCGTATTAGGCCCTATACTTTTCTCTCTTCTTCTTGGTGATTTGTCTTCGATTTCTCATAAATTTAACTTCCATGTTATGCAATATGCTGATGACATTCTCATCTATGCTCATGCACCTGTTTATCGTATTCACGATCTTAGTGTTTCCGCTTCGGACTGTCTTGTCTCAATTTCCAATCATCTTTCTTCCCTTCGCCTTTCTCTGAATCCTGATAAATCCAAAATTATGTGGATCCTACCTCGACGCCTCGGCTTCGAACCTCCCTCCGTATCATTAAATTCTACAATTCTTCCTATCGTTGATAATCTCGTTTTCCTAGGCTTCCATTTTGACAACCGACTTTCACTTAAACCTTTCGTTAGAGATAAAGTACGCTCATCTACCTTGATACTCCGCAACCTCCGTCAAGTTCGTAGATTGATCGATTTCCCTTCTTGTATGACTCTCATATCATCTTTCCTTTTTTCTAGGCTCGATTATTGTCTTAGTCTATTTTCCAACTCACCTAAATCCACTCTTCTTCCCCTACAACGCATCGTCAACGCAGCTGTCCGAATTCTCCTCCGTCTTCGTCGTTTTGATCATACATCCCACTATCTTGTTTCTCTTAATTGGCCTACCATTTATTGTCGTGTTCAAATTCGTCTTCTTATCGTTGCTTTTCGCCTTGTAACTTTTCATACCCCTTCATTTCTCAACCCTCCTTTTCTAGACAATTCTCGTACTGTGTATTGTGCTCTGCGTTCCCGTAATTCCCTTCTTTTACATGTCCCAATCTACTCTACCTCTTTTGGCTTCCGCTCCTTCGTTGTGGCTGCTCCTCTCTTGTGGAATCATCTGCCCATTCATATACGCCAATCAACTTCCCTGCAGCGCTTCAAACGACAAATCCAATTTTATTTCAACAATTAACTAATTACCTGTGACCTTTGATGTTATTTTTTTGTTAGTTGTTATGTAAGCGTGCATTTTGCACGCATTTGCCACGTTAAATAAATTATTGTATTAATTATTATTGTATTATCTCTCCAAACGCTCTTTCTGTATTCACTAAATCTACTCTTTCTCTATATTTTCTTCCAACTCGTATGATGTTCGGCAAGGCTCTGTTTTAAATTCTCTTATGTTCTCCCTTCTCGGCAACTTGTCGTATATAACTCGTGAACATAACTTTCATATGATGCAGTATGCCGATGATAACCTCTAATACTCTCATGCGCATAATCTCTGTATTTACGACCTCGCTACTCCTCGCTACTTCTGCCAGAAATTGTCTTATTCTATCTCCAACCATCTTTCATCTCTTCGTATAGCTCTTAATCATGAAAAGTATAAAATCATGTGGATCATCTCTCATCACCTCGAAAAATAGCTCAACTTATTTTATCTGTTAATTAGATCATTCTCGCAATCATTGGCAATATGGTTTTCTTAGGTTTCCACTTCGACAATTTCCTTTCACTCAAACCTTTTGTTCATCACAAAGTTCGCTCTACTCTCTTAATATATCGTCATCTCCATCACATTAGTAGGCTGATCGAATTCTGCTCTTATCTCGTAATTATATCCTCTTTACTATCCCACATAATTGATTATTGCCTAACTTATTTGTCAATTATTCAATTCTGCGCCCTTCTCATCGTATAATAAACTCTGCTGCTAGTGTCCTCTTGCGTCTTCGCGGCTTAGATAATATCTCCCTTAACCTTTCCGTCTTATCCTGGTTCACAATTAGCCTTCGTGTTGAATTCCGTTTGCGTATTGTTACCTTTCGTCTTATATTTTGTCACTCACCTTGATGATTCACTTTCTGCCCTCTCGATCAAGTAATTATCTACTTATCCACATCCCTCCGCACTCAACCAACATCTGCGCTTTGATCGTCGCTGCTTCACTTGAATGGAATTCTTTGCCAGCATACGTTTTTTATTCCTCCGTCGCTCGGAGCTGGAAATTAAATGACTTTGTTTATTTTTGCAGCAAAGACGTATACATAGCTGTCAGTATGAGCCCAACTATTATTACGATTTCACTTCTATCAAAACAGACTCAATGACGCAATATAAAAATGATAAGTTACAACATGCGATACTAATTTATTTGTGCTATCTAACCCACTGCGTTCCGGATATCAAAGCTCAAATAAGCTAACATCCTTATAACCCTTGAGCGATTTGAACATTGTCCTTATATACGAACAATAGGTACGTTATTAGATCACTTGATTAGTTCTGTCATCATTACTTTCACAACCAACAAGCAACTTTGTCGCGTTCTGCTTACGAAGCATTTAACAAGTAAAATGCTTCGTTAGCAGCATTTAGCGCAAAAAGCACTTCTCTCATTTAGCGCAAAAATAAATTGAAGTTGAATCTGGCATTGGTTATCCCTTTTAATCTGTCCTTTTTCTTGTCAGCTCTAGGGCATATCCTCGTGACTTGTTTAAGGCATACAAGGATTTTGAGAAAAATACCTAATTTAAATGATCCGTCTTATGCAATCTTGATTTAGAAACCCAATGATTCCCTACTTTTTATTAAACGTTATCTAAGTAATAATATGGGGCTCATTTGTGGGCAACTCATTCAATTATATCTGAGGAATTAAATTATATATATTTAAATGATTATACTTAATCTGGTTAATTGACAAAAGGTGTACACAACATCCTCAATCACTTGCAGTTGTCTTATGAAAATCCCAATTGAATATGCATGGTTCAGACAGAATAGAATACTAAACTGAGTGACCGATATAAGTGATTTTTCAATGATGACGTGTACTGAATTGCTTTAAAAATTAGTTTATTATTAAAGGGGTTATTGTGGATATACATCCACTTATTCTTTTATCCAAGAATTGTTAAAATTGTCCGTATTTAGCCTATATTAGCCTATTAGATGAAGCCTATTAAATGAAGTATAGGCTAATTAGATGAACTTCATCTAATTAGCCTATTAGATGAAGTTTTGTCAACAGCTCGACGTGTTCATTCGGGTGTTCCTCAGGGCACGGTCCTAGGTCCACTTCTCTTTATCATCTTTTTGAATGACCTACTCCTAAGGTTAAAGTGTCCTCACCTGGCATTTGCTGACGATGTTAAAATATGGGCAACAACCCAAAACGAGGCGGATTGTGAATTTTTACAATGTGACCTTAACCGTATCGGGACTTGGTGTAATAGCACTGGCTTGATACTCAACGCGACAAAATGTGTATGGATCAGATTGGGTAGAGATAAAACTCATTTCGATTACAAAATAAATGGACACTCAATCAAGCGAGTCTCAGAACATCCCGACCTGGGAGTGATAATTCACGAATCGCTAAAGACAAGAGCAAATAGTGATCACGCGCGGTTAAAAGCGATACGTGCCTTATACTGCATAAAAATGACTTTTGCAAAATTATCGCCGCAAATCTTCGCCAAACTTTATTGTGCCCTAGTAAGACCACATCTTGAGTATTGTGTACAGGCAACCTTTCCAACGACCAGGAGTGAGTTGAATAACTTGGAAAGTGTAATGAGACGAGCTTCTCGGATGTGTTGTCAAGGAAGCTTTATTTCAAGATTAAGATGTTTGAACGTTTTATCAGTGAGGTATCGGTATCTTTTTCTTGATCTGATTACACTTTGGAAAATTGTACATTCAGCTGATGGCTTTCCTTTGGGTGTAGTTAGATTTCGAGATAATTCGAGATTGCGAGGCCATTGTAAGATGCTTTTTAAAAAATTACCGGGTAAGCTGCGAAAATTTTACAGACTGTCTGAACGGGCAGTAGATGTTTGGAATAGTTTGCCTGAACCTGTCGCTGCCATCACCAATTTCCTCGCTTTCAAAAACAGGGTTCGACGTTGGATATACGTCCAGGCTGATTTGTCACCTTTTCTAACCTACCCATTTGGTTGATCTTTTTTCTGTATTGTGTGATCGGCTTAAAGCCTTATGGCTAAGTCTGAACTTGATAATAATATATTGTAATAGCCTATGCTATTCCAAATGATTAAAAGTCGTCGATTGTGGTACCACTTCCAAAAACGAAACGCTTGTAATATAAATACCTTTAGGCCTGTAAGTTTAGCATCTACTGTAAGTAGAGTATACTTGGGAAAATTTTTCACAAAATATTAATAAGCGTATTGGGTTTAATAAACTAGAGCGACTGGCAACAATTTTCGAAATATACGCTCGTGTCTAACGAATACTTTGCATGCTCGTAAACAATGGGCATTTGATCGCGTTTGATTCCGTTCCACGTACTGAATTAATATGCTCGATAGTATTTATGTCGATTATCACCTAACTCGTTGGATCAAGCACTTATTGAGTGGATGACAATGCTATGAAAGAATAGGTAATGCTTTGTCAAATTAATGAAATGTTATACTTCAATGAACAGTTTTCAGTCCACTGCTTATGTAAATAGAATCAAATGCAAGGCTTTATTAAAAAATAAAAATGAGTTTACATCTAGAATAGATAAATTATAATATTGTCATTATACATTCAACAACATACGAGCATTAGCTCAAATAGCTGGCTCACAATAAGTTCGCAAATAAATAAATTAGTTATTAAAATAAGAAAAAAAAGGATTTATTTTAACGTGGCAAATGCGTGCCAGCGCACGCTTACACGACCACAACAAAACAAGACTATGAATCAGGTGTCGAGAAGGTGTGAACGGAGGAGGTGTTTGAATGTGATAAAGGAGGGGGCGCGGCGGACGTCGAGAGGGAGTTGATTTCAGGCGAGTGAGGCAGCGACGAGGAAGGATCGGAGACCGTAGTTGTTGAAGTAATTAGGAACGTGGAGTAAGTGGGTATGACAGGAACGAAGCGATAGCGAGGTGGGGCGAGTATCGTCTAAGAAAGGAAGGTTGATGAACGATGGGGAGCCGACAGCGATGAGACGAAAGGTAACGAGAAGAAGGCGGAGTTTGATGCGGATGTGGATGGTGGGCCAGGAGAGTTGGGCAAAATATGTGGATGTGTGGTCGAAGCGACGGAGACGAAAGAGCACTCGAACGGCGGTGTTGATTATTCGTTGTAGGGGTAGGATGATGGATTTTGGAGAATTGGCGAAAAGGCTAAGGCAGTAATCGATTTTAGGGAAAGGAAGCGATGAAAGAAGAGACATACAAGAACGGAAGTCGATAAGGGGGCGGATACAGCAGATGTTACGGAAAATTAAGTTCGATGAGCGGACCTTGTCACGGACGAAGGGTTTAAGGGAAAGGTGATCATCGAAATGGAAGCCTAAGAAAGTGAGATTGTGGACTATGGGGATGATCGATGAGGCAAAATATACAGTGGGAGGAGATATGTTTGGTTTACGGGGAAGGATCCACATTATTTTGGACTTTTCAGGGTTTATAACGAGATGGAGATTGGAGATATGTTTGTAGATAGAAGAAAGACAGTTGGAGGCAGAAATACCGATATCGTGTATCCGATGTGCGGGTGCATGAGCATAGATTAGAATGTCATCGGCGTATTGCATTTCCTTAAAGGAGTAAGGTTTAATAGACGGAGATAGATCGCCAAGCAAAAGAGAGAAAAGCAGGGAACCTAGAACTGAACCTTGTGAGACCCCGCAAAAAATAGGATGGGAGGGGAGGATGATGAATTAGAACAGACGCGAAAGGAACGGTCGGATAGATATGAAGCGAACCATGCTACGGATGAGGAAGAAAAACCGTAATCATAACGAAGGTGAGAAAGGAGGACGGAGTGGTCGACAATGTCGAATGCGGAGGAGAGGTCGAGGGAGATGAGAACACTATATAGAGCCTTGTCTCGAGAAATGAGTAAGTCGTTGTACACTTTTATGCATGCGATTTCTGTCGAGTGATTAGAGCGGAAAGCGGATCGGGAAGGAGGGTACAGATTGGATGAAGAGAGATAAGCGTTGATTTGTATTAAGATGAGGCGTTCTAAGAGCTTTGAAAGAGTAGGGAGTAGTGAAATGGGGCGATAGCTAGAAGGAAGGGAGGGGTCGAGCGATTGTTTCTTAAGGAGGGGACGAACGATTGCGGATTTCCAGTGTGAATGGAAGATACGACTGCGGATGGACGAGTTAAACAAGGTTGTGAGAAATGGGGATATCTATGAGCATATAGATTTTAATATGTAGGTAAGCAGGGGATCGGCAGGTGAGGTTTTGTTGGGCAAGGACATGAGGACAGATGATACTTCTGTAGGTGAGACAGGGAGAAGATGAAAGAGTTCCGGAAGGATGAGATTAGACTGGGCAGAGTGGGATAGGATGGAGACCGGGGTGTGAGAGAGAGCAACGTGGATACTTTAGTCTGGAGAAATGACGAATAATCATTGGCATTGATGTTGCACGGCGAAGAAGAGCGAGCAAGGACGGGACGAACGGTTGCGGATTTTTAGTGTGAATGGAAGATACGACTTCGGATGGACGAGTTAAACAAGATTGTGAGAAACGGGAATATCGATAAGCATATGGATTTTAATATGTGAGTCGTCAGGGGATCGGCAGGTGAGGTTTTGTTGGGCAAGAACATGAGGACAGGTGATACTTCGGTAGGTGAGACAGAAAGAAGATAATAGAGTTCCGGAAGGATGAGGCTAGGCGGGGCAGAGTGGGATAGGATGGAGACCGGGGTGTGAGAGAGCAACGTGGATACTTTAGTCTGGAGAAATGACGAATAACTATGGACATTGATGTTGCACGGCGAAGCGGAACGAGCCAGGATAGAGTTATAAGTATGCCAAAGAGTCTTAGAGTTGAATGAAGTGATGATTTTATGCTGCCAGAAGAGTTGCATTTGGTACGTAGTAGGTTAAGATGAGACCGGCGAAGAGCAAGATAGGAATCACGCGAAGACGAAGTGATCGTGCAGAAATCACGTCTGAGAGAGCGGTGATATGCTCGAAAAGCATGGCGGGGTCGACGCTTTGAGAGTAGGCATTGGATTTCAAACCATGGGGCACGGTGCAAGCGACGGTGTGAGTGAGACTTGAAGGGCAAGAGAAGATCGAGAGTGGATGTGAGTTCAGAGTCGAAAATAAAGGCGAGATCGTGAGGAGATGAATATGTTATTGTGGGTAATGATAGAGATAATTTGAGTAAGGCAGAGCAGAGAAGTGAGAGGTCAAGATTTCTCCAAGGGCAAAGTAGAATTGTAGGTGTGTGAGGAGGGGTGTGGTTGTGAGTGAGATCAAGGGTGATAAGAAAGTAATCGGATAGACCAGGATCAGAGATGGACAGTGAGGTGTATGCAGCAAAATGATCGGGGACAGCGATGATGTCGAGTGCCTCACCAAGTATATGTGTGACGGCAGTTGAGATTAGTTTGTAATTGTAGTTGGATAGAATGTTGATAAACCAGATGGAATCCGTGGAAGAGGGGCGGTCTAGGCGGATATTGAAGTCGCCTAGAACGATTGAAGGGATTGAGGACAAAGAACAATTAGAAAGGAGGTCAGCGAGTTTGGTAAAAAATAAGGCAGTAGGAGCTGATGACCTAGGACGGTATACAATGGCGAGATCTAGAGTGATCGGGTTAGAAAAACGAGAAGTGAGCAATTCAAAAGAGCAAGGACTGAAAGGGGGATTGATTTTGCGAAGAGACGCGGGGTGACGCGCGAATGCGACGATGCCGCCATGATTAGAGAATTTAGAAGGGCATGAGCTGAGGGGGCGGGCGGATTCGACTAGGGAGCAACCGGTATAAAGCAGACGGCGAATGGAAAGGTCGTCGGAATCTGAGTGCCAGGATTCAGTGAGGCATTAGAGATCGATGGATTGCTTGGTGAATAGGTTGAGGATAAGATCGGATTTATTGAGAATAGATCTAGTGTTGAGGAGACCGAGGCGGAAACTGTGTGTTGTGGCGAAAGAGTCTAGTGGATAAGACACATAGGAGAGATAGAGCGCCATCGAATTTTGCGACGGATGTGTTCAACTTGAAAATTTCCGTTTATGTTTCGGATGGAGAGTGATGTTTCGCCGTTTTCCTCGCGACGGCGTTTTTTGATGCGGGCTGAAGAGATTTGAGCGATTTCAGAAGGGGCGCGATCGGGGAAAATTCGAGTGGTTGAAGATGACATGAGTTTGAATCGTTGAGAGAAGACAGAAGACGCGTGAGAGCGATGCTTGAAAACAATTTTTAGGAGAGGGGGCTGGGAAGGATTAGATTAAGAAGATTTGTTTAGGCGGATGAATGCGACAGGAGAAATGTCCTTGAAAAAGGATGGTTTATCCGCAGGAACAATAGACGAGAGGATGGATCTGAAGGCGGAAGCATCGTGGTCTAGACGTGCTTGCTGAGATAAGGAGTTAGAAGGCGTGATATTAGTGACAATGACACAACGATCGCGAGAAGCAAAGCGCTTCCGTAAAGTAGGACGACTGACATGAGTAGGTGAGATCACGATAGAAGAGCTGGCAGTTGATGATTTGGAGAAATTTGGTTTGACGACGGGAGACAGAGGATAATGATAATAAAGAGGGTGGCAAGCGATGTGAGGAATGGTTATGAGTTGAAGGATAGTGAAGGTTGGTGGAGTTTATTTTGATTGATGGATGCAAGGTATAGAAACGATACCTTGCATCACGAATCATTGCCTGATCGATTTGTAGTCTTTCTTTTAAAAGTACTAAGTAAACTGCATCCAACGGGGTCTGCATTAAAATTGTTCCAAAGCTCAACAATTCTTCTACAAAATTGCATCGCGCCCAATTTTTGTACCCTGCTTCTTCGAATAATTAAAGAATGACCTCGAAGAACATTTGAACCGCATAAAATAGATTTATTTTTACATGGCAAATGGGTGCCGGTGCAAAAGGGAGCGCGGCGAACGTCGAATGGGGTGGAAACAAAGAAAATTCTGAGACCGTAGTTGTTAGAGTAATTGGGAACGTAGATTAAGAGGGAATTACGGGAACACAGTGATAGAGGGGTCGGGCGAGTGTAGTCTAAGAAAGGGTGGTTGATGAACGATGGGAAGCCGACAGCGATGTTACGAAAAGTTACAATAAGAAAGCGGAGTTGCATGTGAATGAGAATCGTGGAACAAGAGTGTTTGGCAACATATGTGGATGTGTGGTCAAAGCGACGGAGACGTAGGAGCACTCGAACGGCGGAGTTGATGATGCGTTGTAGGGTTAAGATGATGGATTTTGGAGAATTTGCGAAGAATCTGATGCAGTAATCAATTTTAGGGAAAAGAAGCGATCAAAGAAGAGACATACAAGAACGGAAGTCGATAACCTGCAGATACGGCAAATGTCACGGAGAATTAAGTTATACGAGCGGACCTTTTAGCGGACGAAGGGTTTAAGAGAAAGGTGATCATCGAAATGGAATCATAAGAAAGTAAGATTGTAGACTATGGAGATGACTGAGGAGGCAAAGTATACAGGAGGAGGAGATATGTTAGGTTGACGGGGAAGAATCCACATTATTTTGGACTTGTTTGGGTTTAGAACGAGACGAAAATTGGAGAGACGGTTGTAAATAGAAGAAAGACAGTTGGAGCCAGAAATTGCGATATCGTGTATGCAATGGGTAGGTACATGAGCATATATGAGGATGTTATCGGCGTATTGCATGACGCTAAAGGAGTAAGGTTTGATAAACGGAGAGCGATCGCCGAGTAGAAGAGAGAAAAGCAGAGGTCCTAAGACTGAACCTTGTGGGAGCTCGCAGAAAATACGGATGGGTGATCAGCATGATGAATTTGAACAGACTCGAAAAGAACGGTCGGATAGATATGAGGCAAACCATGCTACGGAGGAGGAAGAAGATCCGTAATCATAACGAATGCAAGAAAAGAAGATGGAGTAGTCGACGATGTCGAAGGCGGAGGAAAGGTCGAGATAGATGAAAACACTATATAGAGCCTTGTCACGAGAAATTAGTAGGTCTTTGTAAACTTTTATGCAGCGATTTATGTGGAGTGATTAGAGCGGATAGCGAATTGGAAAGGATGGTACAGACTGGGTGAAGGGAGATAAACGTTGATCTGTATTAAGATAAGACGCTTTAAGAGCTTGGATAGTGTAGGGAGGAGTGAAATGGAGCGATAGCTAGAAGGAAATGAGGTGTCGAGCGATTGTTTCTTAAGGAGTAGACGAACGATGGCGGATTTCCAATGAAGGAAATATACGACTGCGGATGGCGGATTAAACAAGGTGGTGAGGAGAGGGGATATCGTTGAGCATAAGGATTCTAGTATGGGGGTAGGCAAGGGATCGTCAGGTGAGGTTTTGTTGGGCAAGGACATGAGTACAGATGAGACTTCGGTAGGTGATACAGGGTTAAGAATAAAGAGTTCCGGGAGGATGATGCGAGGCGAGTAGCAGTGAGATTAAATGAAGACGGGGTTGTGAGAGAGTAACGTGGATACTTAGGTCTGAAGAAATGACGAATAATAATGGGGATTTATGTTGCAAGACGAAGAGGAGTGAGAAAGGATTAAGTTTAAAGTATGCCAGAGAGATTTGGAGTTTAATGAAGTGTTGATTTTATGCTGCCAGGAGTAGCATTTTGTACGTAGTAGGTGAAGATGATACCCACGAAGAATAATATAGGAATCACGGAGAGAGAGTGCGAGCGGATATCATGTCTGAGAAAGCGGTGATATACTCGAAATCATGACGGAGTCGACGCTTTGAAAGTAGGCATTGAATGTGCCTACTGTGGGACAGTAGGCACATGCATTTTCTACTATGAGAACGGTGCAATCAAACGGTGAGGGTGAGGCTTGAAGGGCGAGAGAAGATCGAGAGTGGATGTGAGTTCAGAGTCGAAAAGAACTTCAAGATCGTGAGGAAAGGATGATGTTATTGTGTTAGAAAATAAACACGAATTAAGTAAGGCAGAGCGGAGATGTGGGATGTCAAGATTTCTCCAAGGGCGACGTAGGATGGTAGGTGTGTGAAGCGTGGAGTTATTGGAAGTGAGATCAAGGGTGACGAGAAAGTGATCGGATAGACTAGGATCGCAGATGGATAGTGAGGTGTAGGCAGCAAAACGACCAGGGACAGCTATGATGTCGAGTGCCCCGCCAAGGATATGTGTGGGGAGAAGTGTAGATGAGTTTGAAATTGTAGTTGGAAGAATGTTGATGAACCGGAAGGAATCATTGGAAGAGAAGAGTTGGAGGTGTATGTTGAAGTCGCCAAGAATGAGTAAAGGGATGGAAGACAAAGAACAGTGTGAAAGGAGGTCAGCGAGTTCGGTACAAAATAAGGAGGTAGGAACTGATGAACCAGGACGGTATACAATGCCGAGATCCAGTGTGATTGGGCTAGAAGAACAAGAAGTGAGCAATTCAAAAGCGCAATGACTAACAGGGGGAATTATTTTGCGAAGATACGCGGAGTGACGGGCGAATGCGACAATGCCGCCATGATTAGAGAATTTAGAAGAAAATGAGGTTTGGGGGCGGGCGGATTTGACTAGTGAGCGATTTCAGAATGAAGAGGTTTTCAGAATCGGAGTGCCAGGATTCGGTGATGCAGAAGATATCGATAGATTGCTTGGTGAATAGATTGAGGATAAGATAGGATTTATTGAGAATAGATCTAGTGTTGAGGAGGCCGAGGCGGAAACCGTGTGTGGTGGTGAAAGGGTCTAGCGGAGAAGACACATAGGGAAGATGAAACGCCACGAATTTTGTGGCGGGTGAGGACAACATGAAAATTTCCGATGATGTTTCGGATGAAGAGATGTTTCGTCGTTTTCCTCGCGACGGCGTTTTTTGATGCAGGTAGAAGAGAGTTGAGCGATTTCGGAAGGGGTATGATCGGGGAAAATGCGAGTGTTTGAAGAGGACATGAGTTTAAATCGTTGGGAGAGGACAGAGGACGCGTGATAGCGATGCTTAATAACGATTTTCAGGAGAGGGGGCTGAGAAGGATTAAATTAAGAATATTTGTTTAGGCGGGTAAATGCGACAGGAGAGATGTCATCGAAAAAGGACGGTTTATCCGCGGGAACAAGATTCGAGAGGATGAATCTGAGGCGAAGCATCTTGGTCGAGACCTGCTTGTTGATATTTGGAGGTGAAAGGAGTGATATTAGTGACGATGACGCAACGTTTACGAGAAGGAAAGCGTTTCTGTAACGGAGGACGAGTGACATGAGTGGGTGAGATTACGATAGGAGAGCTGGCAGTTGAGGATTTTCGAAAGAGTTGATTTGACGGTGGGAGACATGGAGGATAGAGATAATATAGATGGTGACAAGCGATGTGAGGAAATATTATGAGTGGAAATATCGTGGAACTTGGTGGATGTGATTTTGATTGATGGATGTAGTTATTGAGAAGCGAGACAGGAAGGACGGGACGAGGGGTGTCGTTGAGTGAAGATGGTATGTGGTAGGAAGTGTATATGGTGACAGGATCAGTGGGTGGTGAAAGGACATTGGAAACGACGGGGGTAGTTTGAGTGGACGTGTTGGATGTTGATATTGCTTATGTAAGAGGTTGCGGGTTAGTTTGTTGGCACAAAATCCACATATAAAGTCTTCTTTAGACTTACTGATGTTGCAGGCGATTGTTGTCTAGACGCTGCAGTCGTGTGTCGAGCAATGTACTTGCAGTTGAGCACAGTTTGTGTCGGTCGTAGCTGTCTTATTACGTCTTCCCATCAACGTCCTTGTGTGTTTAAGCTGTTAAGCTGCAACTGATTGTATTGATTGTATGTTATTTATCTCTAAAACTTTTTTAGTTTTCGTTGTTGTTGAAACTCGTTGCGGCATATCTCTGAATCTCGTTGCTTGTACAATTGTAATTATGCTGAATACTTATAACTTTTTCTTAATTATCATGTAATTGATTGAACATCCTGTAATTGATTTCCTTATGAAAGCAAGGAACTTTTCGTGCGGATTTGAATTTGTTGCTGTCGATATCAAGGACCTAATAGAATATAAAGCGTGTGTCAATTCAATTTCCCAGTCTGACAAATTCATAGAGATTTCAATGCTAAGCATTTTGTCTTCTATATAAATCTTTCGACATGTGCGTTTCCTGTTGGATTGTAATTCGTCGTTTTACTCTTTGATACAGGAATTGTTGACGTCATCAGATAAAAAGCTGATCCACGATCACTGTGAATGAATGCAGGCATTTCACTTTAAGATAATATTGAGGTAAGGGTTCGGATTACACTCTGTGAAGAAATATGGGTACAATGATAACGAATGGATAGCGAGATAATTTATCTACAGCGGTAAATAGATAATTGTTCTTAGAGTTTGTTGGTAATGGACCTTTGCAATCAGCACTAATTCGTTCCATAGGTTTAGTCGATTTTATGAGAGGAGGTGTATTGACTCAGTAAAACTTTGGCTTGAATTCTACGCAAATTCTGCAGTTGATGCATACGTCTCGGATTTCTTGCGTGAAAAATGAGAGGTTTTTGAATTGAACGAAATGGATGAGCCTTGTTACTCCAGTATGACAAATCATTGTGAACTTCTCAGAGACCTTTAATTCGAAACTAAACAAGTTCTTAACATTGTATCAAATGCGACATGTAAATTTCCAGTTGAATATCAAATCGTGTATAAAAAATCAGATAGTTCTAATCTCCATACTTGTATTTTATCATTCTTTATCCTTGTGTGTTTTCTACTGTCGAACATGAATGGCAGCGATCGTTTATCCGTGACAATAGTAAAATGATTTCCAATTAGGTAATGCTTTCTGATAACCTGTGATGATGTCTGTGACTTCCTTATCGATTTAAGGATACCGTTTTTCATTTTAACTAAACGTTCTTGATATAAAGGCTACATAACGATCGCATTGATTGAATATCGTTAATAATGTAATATTGGAGGCGTCGCATTTCACAACAAAAAGCCAGTTGTGATCAACAGCCTTAAGGCATACGTTTTCTATGGATTACTTAAAATTAAAGTGGTTTTAAGCAATCGAGGTAGGGACGAATTTGTTGATAACTTATAAAGTATCCCATAAGATTGATTGATTTAGAACTTAAAAAATAATTTTCTTAGTGGCAAATGCGTGCCAACGGCGCGCTTACAACTCTAATGAATATGACTATTTATTGTATCTCCACTTAACGAGATAGAATACTATCTATCGTATTTTATCTCCACTTAACGAGGAAGAAATACTATCTTCCGGGAATCATCATCTCATCAGGCCGCAGCATTCAAACGATCAGCGAACATGAGATTGCAAAATATAACACAGTGTCCAGGGAAATGTTGAAGCAATCAACTGCATATGTGCTTAATCGCAGCAGTGATCAGCAGGTTAGTGATGCCTATCACTTGAGACGGTCTCAAGCCTACAGGGAATAATACTATGTACAAAACTGTTAATGACACACATGGACTTAGATCTAGGAATGCTCCTGATAGAGGTCGATCGTTTCTTTTGGCAAATGTACCTGAATCTATTTATGAGAATTCTCAAGAACGACTCAAAGACGATATACGGGAGTCTTAGGTCGATATTATTACATGTTCTATGTTCTTGTGACTCTGAAGTGGTTGGGAGCATGAGATTAGTTGCTCTGTTCAGACTGGGTAAGCGTAGTCCTCTCAATGACCATCCGCGTCTTCTTAAGGACGTCTTTTGTGAACAATCACATGCTGAGTTAATCCTTAATAATTCATTTCGCCTTAAAGGATCAAACGTTCGGCTATTGAAGGATCTTGATCCTACGGAGCGTAAGAGGCTCATTGCGGCTAGAAAAGAACTTAAGGATCGTGTTGCTCTAGGTGAAACCAACTTACATGTGAAAACTTTTGGGGTGGTGAGGCGACGAATAAGAATTGTATAGAGCCCTTTAGTTTGTCGCCTCGCACAGATTCACAGATGTCGGAGAGCGCTCTCATATAGGTCATTGCTGCCTATATTATTTGGAATCTGATCTATTCAGGACAATGCGTGGAAATACAATTTGGAGTGGTAAAAAACAGAGCTGTAATATACTATACTGCAATAATAAATAATAATACAAATTTATTTAATGTGGCAAATGCGTACAAGCTGTACGCTTACAAGTCCACAAACAAAAATGAGAAAGTCAAGCAGTTAAATGGTTAAAATGGGATCGGATTTGTCGTTTGAAGCACTGCAGGGAAGTTGATTGGCGTATATGAATGGGCAGATGATTCCACAAGAGAGGAGCAGCCACAACGAAGGAGCGGAAGCCAAAAGAGGTAGAGTAGATTGGGACATGTAAAAGAAGGGAATTACGGGAACGCAGAGCACAATACACAGTACGAGAATTGTCTAGAAAAGGAGGGTTGAGAAATGAAGGGGTATGAAAAGTTACAAGGCGGAAAGCAACGATAAGAAGACGAATTTGAACACGACAATAAATGGTAGGCCAATTAAGAGAAACAAGATAGTGGGATGTATGATCAAAACGACGAAGACGGAGGAGAATTCGGACAGCTGCGTTGACAATGCGTTGTAGGGGAAGAAAAGTGGATTTAGGTGAGTTGGAAAATAGACTAAGACAATAATCGAGTCTAGAAAAAAGGAGAGATGATATGAGAGTCATACAAGATGGGAAATCGATCAATCTACGAACTTGACGGAGGTTGCGGAGTATCAAGGTAGATGAGCGTACTTTATCTATAACGAAAGGTTTAATTGAAAGTCGGTTGTCAAAATGGAAGCCTAGGAAAACGAGATTATCAACGATAGGAATAATTGTAGAATTTAATGATACGGAGGAAGGTTCTAAGCCGAGGCGTCGAGGTAGGATCCACATAATTTTGGATTTATCAGGATTCAGAGAAAGGCGAAGGGAAGAAATATGATTAGAAATTGAGACAAGACAGTCCGAAGCGGAAACACTAAGATCGTGAATACGATAAACAGATGCATGAGCATAGATGAGAATGTCATCAGCATATTGCATAACATGGAAGTTAAATTTATGAGAAATCGAAGACAAATCACCAAGAAGAAGAGAGAAAAGTATAGGGCCTAATACGGAGCCTTGTGGAACACCGGACGGAATGGACGAAGGATGGGAGAGAGAAGAGTTAGAATATACGCGAAATGTACGGTTTGATAGATATGAAGAAAACCATGACACAGTGGGTAAAGAGAAGCCATTATCATGACGAAGGCGATAGAGAAGAATCGAGTGATCGACGATGTCAAAAGCAGACGATAGATCAAGAGAAACTATGAGACTACATAATTTATGATCGCGCGATATGAGTAAGTCGTTATAAACTTTAAGACATGCAATTTCGGTAGAGTAATTAGAGCGAAAAGCGGCTTGGAAAGGAGGAAATAAGTTAGAGGAATAGAGATATGTATTAACTTGCTTAAGAACGAGACGCTCAAGGAGTTTAGAGAGGGTTGGGAGAAGTGAAATAGGACGGTACGAAGATGATAGTGAGGAGTCGAGAGATTGCTTTTTTGATGAGAGGACGAACAGTGGCGCATTTCCAGATGGCAGGAAATGTATGGCTACGGATGGACGAGTTGAACAATGTGGTTAGGAAGGGTAAGATAACGGAGCAGATATTTTTAAGCAAGTGAGTGGGAATTGGGTCAGAAGGAGAGGTTTTATTAGGTAATGACATCAGAACCGAAGAAACTTCATCAGACGAAACGGGAAGAAGGTGGAATAGTTCTGGGAGGGAAGTATTTAAAGATAAGAGTGGGTACAAGGGGGCTATGGGTGGTAGGAAAAGTAAATTAGATAGCTCAGTTTGTAGATAAGAAGAAAATTCATCAGGATTTATATTACAAGGGGTAGATGATCGTGAAAGAATTGAGTTTAAGATTTTCCAATGAGATTTAGTGTTGGAAGATGACTCAAGTTGATTTCGCCAAAAGAGAGTACGTTTAGTACGTATAAGAATGAGATGTGAACCGCGTTGAGAAAAGTATAAATCACGAATATTTGGAGGGAGTGAGTTGGGTGAACGTTTAAGAAAGCGTTTATACATACGAAAAGAGTGACGGAGGCGACGCTTAGAAAGACTACAGTCAGAATCGAACCAGGGAGCATGGCGCAAGCGCTGGGAACGTCGAAGTCGACTAGGCAGAAGGTTATTGAGGATCGACGTAAGTTCAGAATCAAACAGAATGCAGAGATCATCGGGAGAGAGATAGTGAAGAGGAAGTGAAAAGTGTGAAGAATTGAGTAAGGCTGTGCAGAGATCAGGGATATCGAGAAGCTTCCATGGTCGACTTGGTGTAGATAAAGGTAAAGGCGGAGAAGGAGGATTGGGACGAGTAAGAGTAAGAGTGACAAGGAAATGATCGGACAAATCAGGATCAGTAATTGACAACGATGTATAGTCATTGAAGCAGTTAGGAACAGCAATGATGTCGAGAGCACCGCCGAGAATATGAGTTGGGCTTGTTGAAAGTAATTTATTGTTAAAATCAGAAAAAAGATTAGTTAAAGTGATAGAGTCAGAGTCAGCCGGGCGATCAAGACGAATGTTAAAGTCACCGAGATCAAAAGAGGGAGTATAAGACAATGAACAGTGAGACATAAGATCTGCAAGGTCGTTAAAGAAGATACGTGATGTGGGAACTGAACCTGGACGGTATACAATCACAATTAACAGATGGAAAGGCGTTGATAATCTGCATATGAGTAATTCGAACGAGGTGTAACGGATGTTTACGTCAATTTTACGTAAAGACATTGGGTGACGAGCAATGGCAACTATACCGCCATGGTTAGACGCAGTAGATGTATGAGATGTAATTTGACGAGCTGATTCAACTAGAGAACAACCAGAGCGACATAGACGACGAATAGCAAGATCGTCGGAGTCAGAGTGCCAGGATTCAGTAATGCAGAGAATATCGATAGATAATTGATCGCAGATATCGAGAAGCATATCAGCTTTATGAAGAATGGAGCGAGTATTGAATAGACTAAGACGAAAAGTATGCTTAGGAGCGAGATCGACTAGCGAAGGAGACAAGGGGGAGAGATGGGACGCCATCGAATTTTTGGCCTTGTGTGAAGAACGTGAAAATTTCCGTTGATTTTACGTATAGATAAGGATGACTCGCCGTTTGTTTCACGTCGATGTTTTTCAATGCGAGCTAAATTGAGCTGGGCAATATCAGAAGGGGAGCGGTCAGGAAAGATACGGCAAGTAGATGAAGTGGTAAGAAGTTTAAAACGTTGAGAGAGTACCGAAGAGGCATGTGAACTATGTCGGAAAACGATTTTTAAGAGTGGAGGACTGAGATGATTGGATTTAGTGGATTTGTTTAAACGAATAAAGGATACAGGAGCAATATTATTGAAGAGTGATGGGTTATCATCAGGAAGAATGGTTGCTAGGATAGACCTGAAAGCAGATACATCATCATCGAGGCGAGATTGTGGAGAAGCAGATTCGGAAAGCTTTAAGTTTGATATGATTATACAGCGATCGCGCGAAGGAAAACGATTTCGTGGATGTGGTGGACGGACAGAGCTGGTAGGAGTCGAGGTAGATGAGCAGATAGAAGTGGAAATGACAGGGGTGCTTGATAAAGAATTAATATTGGTTGAACAAGTGTGACAGGAGCGGGGTGTTGAATCGGTTGATCAGAGATGTGACTGGATATGATTTTAAATGAAGGATGTAAATTATTTGGAAGTGTTACGTGGGAGGTAGAGTAAGTAGAATTAAAATAGGTTGGGGCATGAATGACAGGAATGGAGTGTTGAATCAGTTGATCGGAAATTTTACTGAAAATGATTTTGATGGAAGGGTGTAAATTATTATGAGGTGATACAAGGGAGGTCGAGTAAGGAGTACGTGAGGAGAATAAAGAAGTTTGAGATTTATTTAGATTGGGGGAGGAATAGGAAAGAGGAGGTACGAGATGAAAAGCTTTACCGTTAGCATTGTTAGAATGAGAAAGATTAATGGAAGTTTGGTACGTAGTTAAACGAGGAGTGTGTGAGAGAGTAGGTTTAATAATGGAATTATATGATGCGAAGTCAGGTGTTGATGCGAGGGAAACATCTAAAACAGCATTGGTTTGAGTGGTCGTGTGTGATACAGGAGTAGATGAGCAGGATAACTGTAGTAGTCGTACTGATGTACAAAAACCGCAAGTGAAATGTTTACGTTTATACACCGAGTGGTCGGATATTTTAACACGAACAAGTGTCCATACATCGCAATCTTTGGAATCGCATCCAACTTCAAAGCTGGTATAACCATCATTGCATTCTGATGTGGAAGATTCTTGATCAGGAACCGGGATCTGAGATCGCGCTTTTTTAGGCATGACTTTTTATCGATATATTGAGCTCAATCCGTGAGCGTAGCGAGCGGAACTGACAGGAATAATCTGGAATGTAAGAACTTTAATAACCAATACTTTTTCTAGCGTATCCGTAATATATCCGTAATAAAGCGTAAAATAGATGAACTGAGATTTCGTGTTAATCAAAACAAGCCTAGTATAGTCGGAATTAGCGAATATTGGCTGCACGGTGATGTAGTTGATGACGAGATTTCCATACATGGTTATACGCTTTTTTGAAGGGACCGGGAATATGATAGAGGTGGAGGAGTGGTACTTTATGTACGTAATGATGTCAATATCACATTTTTGCATTCTTCTTCCTCTGGTAAAGTCGAGAGTTTGTGGGGTCTGGTTAGATTTCCTAATTCAGCACCAGTTGCAATTGGGGTAGTGTATCGTACACTTTTGGCTGGCACGAGTAAGCTTATTGACGAGTTAGAATATTATACTTTAAACAATACTAGAAGTTAGTGATTGGTTATTTTAATATGCCTAGTGTGGATTGGAATACATATACAGCGCTCTCTAGTTGTGATGGTGAGTTTAGTGCTCTTTTAGAGAATATCACTTACTGTGGTCTTAGTCAACATTTTTGCAGTAACACTCGTTTTGCAAAGGACAATAGTTCTATTTTGGATCTTTGCTCATGCTCTAATAGTCAGTTGTTAGCAGCGTTCAACTTGAAACACCGATTGGACTATCGGATCATTGCCTGGTAGTTGTTAAATTAAGATTCTCTTCGAGGGTAAGTAGATATATTAGTGATAAAGGAGAGGTTTATGTTTTTAAGACTGATATCGCTGCAGTCTCCTTACTGTTATCGAAAGTATAGTGACTAAACCCTAATCCGGAGTAAGAGGAACGAGCAAAATACTTTATTGAGTGATAGGCGAAGAGAAAAAAGGTGCTGGCAAACGGATAAGAGGTAAGCGGAGAAAGTGGATGCAAGATCATCGATTTGGGAGGAGGGTAAATAAGAGTTGAGGAGAATGCCATCAGTAAATTGCGTAATATCAAAATTTAATGCTCTGGTTATTTAGAGAGATCAAATAGAAGCAAAAAAATTAAATCAGCTAACTGAGTCTACGTATTGTTATATAATTATAAAATAAACAAAACATAATAATGCTAAATCAAAATTTAATAATTAAATAATAAAATTAATAATTGTTTTTAGATTTTCTATAATTTAAATCAAGTTAAAATAAAAAATTGAAATTTAAAATAAAAGTCATTTTTATGAATTGACTAATAAATAACAGACGTTGTATCAGAATAAGGAACTGTATCGGAGGAACTGCTATGCTATCAGGTTTCGGCCCCTAACTCCTCTACCCAACATAGCAGCGGGGCCAAATACATGCTAATGATGTATTTCCTCTGAAATAACTATCTAGTATCTTATTCTAATGCAAAGTATATTATTTATTATCCATCCATAAAAATTTGCCACTTAAGAGTTTAAATTTATTCTTTATATTATTGTGTTGATTTATATATTTTACTATTTTCTGCTTGATGTTATTTTTATAGTAACCTAGTTTAAAATATGTATCTATTAAATTATTTAAATGATTTTGAAGAAAGCCAATATCATTACATATTGTTGCAATTCTTAAAATTTCATTATTTAATGTATTATATTTTATATTATATGGTATGCATGAATGCTCATGCAAAAATATGTTTCTTGTAAATTTAAATATGTCATCTTTACGATATAAATTAATAGTAGTTTTAGTTAATGTTAATTTAATGTTCATATCTAGATATACACCTTCTTTATCATTAATATTGGTTTTGTTAAGAATAAGGCTTTCTGGATAAATGTGCTCACTAATTGAATAAAAATTATTAGAATTAAATACACATATATCATCAATGTATCGAAACATATATTTCATATATTTATATTGTTTAGATTTAGTTTTTACACAGTTATGAACAAATTCATATTCTATAAAGCTTAAAAACAAGTCAGCTATAATTGGGCTACTATTACCACCCATTGGAACACCTTTTACTTGTCTAAATATAGATGTCCCTACTTTTAAATAATTTTGATTTATCAAAATATTTAAGGATTCTATTAATTCAATTTTATCCATATATTTATATTTATTTGATGGTTTAATTTTTGTTAGATAGGCGTTATAATTATTATAACATATATATGTATATCTTTTTCCGAATATAAGGTTAATTAATTTTACTAACGCTTCTTTAATATCTACTAAATCTAGATTTGTATAAAGCGTACTAAAATCGTATGTATTTATATTTTGAAAATTTATTCCTTTTGTCTGTTCTAAAAATTCTTTTGTAGAATTAATACTGAAATAGTGTTTTATACCAGTATTAATTTCGATTACCTTGCAATATTTTTTAAAATGTGCTTTAATTACTTTAAGTATTTTATTCATATAGACAGAAAGTGGTTTTAATGTACATTTAAACGCACTACATATGAACCTAGGTTTTATTGGATTTTTATGTAATTTTGGATTCCAATATAATATAGGTATAGTTTTATTATCTAATTCAACCTTTATACCCTTTTTATCCATTATAGAACAGTGACTTGTAATAATTGTTTCTACACTCAACTCATTACGTTCATATGTTGGATTTACATTTTAATCATTAGAATTAACCTCTTTCATTAGTATATTATAATAAAGCTTTTTGCATATGAAGACAAAGTTATTACTAGCTTTATCAATAGTTGTTATTATATAGTTATCCTTTAATTTAGTAAGTTCTTTATACATATCTTTAGTAATTTTATCTTTCCTTTTATAATTGTTTGTTATTTTCATTTTATTTTTAATTTTATCAAATATATAATATTTCCAAATTTTTATCTTAGATATATTCGAGCTTTCACTATTAATCAGCTTACTAAAGTAATCATTTAAGTTATTATATAACGAACTGTAAATTTTATTTTGGTCGTTGAGGTTATTTAATCTATATTTATACCCTTTTGATAGCAGCTTTCTTAATTCACAATTTTCAATTAATTCTAGATTATGGGTACATATATGTTCATTTATTTTATCAAAACTAAGACTTTTACAATTGCATTATGTTTCCATTATGTTTATAATATTATCGTTACATATTGATTTTAATTCTTTATTATAATTACAAATTTTTCGTCCTAATGGTGGTAGGAGTTTATACCTTATTTTAGGAATATATTTACTTAAATCTGACCCTATTATTTCTTTACTTTTAGAATTATTTAAAAGTCCGTAGTCAAAACGGATCCGATAGTGAAGAATATATAATAATCCACAATGGCGAATAACTGAACTTAGTACTGACCCTTGAGAAACACCGTGTGTGAGAGAAGACGGTTGAGAAGCAGAATAAGCTGAGTGAACGCTGAAAGAACAGATAGATAAATAATAGTAAAATCAGGCTACAGCAGAGTTAGAGAATCCGTAGTTAAAACGGATCCGATAGTGAAGAATATATAATAATCCACAATGGCGAATGCGGATGAGAAGTCGATGGATAGTAAGACGCTACATAATTCTTTGACTCGTGATGGTAGAAGATCATCAACGAATTTGTGACACGCTGGTTAAGTGGAATGATTAGACCGAAAAGTAGATTGAAACCGGGGATATAAATTTGACGATATAAAATAGGTATTTACCCGATTTAGCACAAGACGTTCGAAGAGTTTTTATAACGTCGGGAGAATAAATATTGTACGATATGAGGACGGAAGTGAACTGTTTAGAGAGTGTTTTTCAAAAGTTGATAAACAATGATAGATTTCCAGTTTGACGGAAAAGTGTTGCTGCGAATGGATAATATGACGTTGCATAGTTCTTCGACTCGTGATGGTAGAAGATCATCAAAGTATTAGTGACACACTAGTTATGTGGAATGATTAGACCGAAAAGTAGATTGAAACCGGGGATATAAATTTGACGATATAATATAGGTATTTACCGGATTTAGCACAAGACGTTCGAAGAGTTTTTATAATGTCGGAAGAATAAATATTGGACGATATGAGGACAGAAGTGAACTGTTGAGATAGTGTTTTTCAGAATTTGATAAACAATGACAGATTTCCAGTTTGACGGAAAAGTGTTGCTGCGAATGGATAATATGACGTTACATAGTTCTTCGACTCGTGATGGTAGAAGATCATCAAAGTATTTGTGACACACTAGTTATGTGGAATGATTAGAACGATAAGTAGATTGAAACCGGGGATATAAATTTGACGATATAAAATAGGTATTTACCGGATTTAGCACAAGACGTTCGAAGAGTTTTTATAACTTCGGGAGAATAAATATTGGACGATATGAGGACAGAAGTGAACTGTTGAGAGAGTGTTTTTTAGAAGTTGATAAACAATGACAGATTTCCAGTTTGACGGAAAAGTGTTGCTGCGAATGGATAATATGACGTTACATAGTTCTTCGACTCGTAATGGTAGAAGATCATCAAAGTATTTGTGACACGCTGGTTATGTGGAATGATTAGACCGAAAAGTAGATTGAAACCGGGGATATAAATTTGACGATATAAAATATGTATTAACTGGATTTAGCACAAGACGTTCGAAGAGTTTTTATAACGTCGAGAGAATAAATATTGTACGATATGAGGACGGAAGTGAACTGTTGAGAGAGTGTTTTTCAGAAGTTGATAAACAATGATAGATTTCCAGTTTGACGGAAAAGTGTTGCTGCGAATGGATAATATGACGTTACATAGTTCTTCGACTCGTGATGGTAGAAGATCATCAAAGTATTTGTGACACACTAGTTATGTGGAATGATTAGAACGAAAAGTAGATTGAAACCGGGGATATAAATTTGACGATATAAAATATGTATTAACCGGATTTAGCACAAGACGTTTGAAGAGTTTTTATAATGTCGGAAGAATAAATATTGGACGATATGAGGACGGAAGTGAACTGTTGAGAGAGTGTTTTTCAGAATTTGATAAACAATGACAGATTTCCAGTTTGACGGAAAAGTGTTGCTGCGAATGGATAAAATGACGTTACATAGTTCTTCGAATTGTGATGGTAGAAGATCATCAAAGTATTTGTGACACGCTAGTTATGTGGAATGATTAGACCGAAAAGTAGATTGAAACCGGGGATATAAATTCGACGATATAAAATATGTATTAACCGGATTTAGCACAAGACGTTCGAAGAGTTTTTATAACGTCGAGAGAATAAATATTGTACGATATGAGGACAGAAGTGAACTGTTGAGAGAGTGTTTTTCAGAAGTTGATAAACAATGACAGATTTCCAGTTTGACGGAAAAGTGTTGCTGCGGATAGAAGAATTGAACAAAGTTGTCAGAAACAGATATGCCGAAAGGTTGTCAAAAGCAAAGATACTGATTTGCAAACAAATTGTACTTACCAACTGTTCTTACGATTGGTAAGTACATTGGAAGAGGGTTGGCAGGAGGAAAATTGTAGGGCGATGAAAGGAAAACTTTTGAAACTTAGACAAAAGAAACGGGAAGGAAATTGAAAAGTTTAGGAAGAGAGAATTGTATAGAGTCAGTCGATGCTTGGATAGATGATAAAGTATTATCAGATTTAGATTGAAGATAAGAAGGAAACACGTTTGGATCGATGTCACTAAGTGTTGAAGAACATGATATTAGTGAGTTTTAAGTGCGCACCGTAGACTTTGGTCCGAAGAAGTGAATTTATTCTACCAGAATAGTTTGTACTTATTTCGTATGAGAGAGTAATAGGACGGCGAATATTTAGGTATTCGTCACGATACTCGGAGGAGACAGAAGTAGATAGACGCCACAATCTATAAAATATTAATCTATTAAATATTGTTTATTTTTAACATAATTTTTTTGATTGCGGTGTATGCATCGTGACCAATTTAAAGTGACCAATTCGTGTCAGCTGCATGTTTACAACTCTACTAACAAACAAAAAATAGCGAAAGTCATAAAGATAAATTAGTTAAATTGTTTAAATCGGATCGGATTTATCGTTTGAAGCACGATATTGATGTTGATTGACGTATATGAATGGGCAGACGATTCCATGAGAGTGGATCAGCCACAAGGAAGAAGCGGTAGCCAAATGTGGTAGAGTAGTTTGGGACATGTAAAATAAGGGAATTACGGGAACGCAAAGAACAGTAATCAACACGAGAATTGTCGAGAAAAAGAAGATTGAGGAATGAAGGAATAGAAAAAGTTACAAGGCGGAAAGCAACGATAAGAAGACGAATTTGAACACTACAATAAATTGTAGGCAAATCGAGAGAAGCAAGATGGTGGGATGTATGATCAAAACGACGAAGACTAGGGATAATTCAGACGGCCGCGTTGACGATGCGTTGTAAAGGAAGAAGAGTGGATTTAGGTGAGTTGGAAAATATACTAAGACATTAATCAAGTCTTTAGAAAAGATTGAAGATATGAGAGTCATACAAGGGAAATCGATCAATCTACAAATTTGACGGAAGTTGAGGAGAATCAAGGTAGATGAGCTTACTTTATCCCGACCGAAAGGTTTTAGTGAAACTCGTTTGTCGAAATGTAAGCCAGGAAAACGAGATTATCAACAATAGGAATAATTGTAGAAGATGATATGTAGGGAGGATTTAAGTCAAGGCAAGTAGGATCCATATAATTTGCGATTTATCAAGATTTAGAGAAAGACGAAGAAAATAAAGATGTTTTCTAAAATTGAGGCAAGACAGTTGGAAGCAGAAACACTATTGGTACGATGTTATTTTTATAATTATTATTTTGTTTTTGCTATTTTTCAAACGAGTTTTATGAAGTTTTGATATATTCATATTGTAATTTTGATAGCATCTATGTACATTATCTCCATTGTCTTAACGGTTTTTAAAATTTAATTTTAAAAAGGGAAAAGTTTGCAACCCAAGGTGGTGACACTTTAAAATGGAAACTGCTTCACGTGATCACGTTTAAGAGACCAGGTAATGGCCAATAGCCAGGTAGCGTCGCGCGTAGAGTGAAGGTTTTTGATCTTTATAGATTTTGTTACATCCTGTAACCGTCCTAAGCAGGGCAGCCTCCTGTCAGATGCTGCTGGATGGGACACACTGAAAAAGCAACGTTAAAAATTATGACTTAAAAGTTACATGTACTCAACATATTGGAAAAATACGTAAGTACTAATGATTTTAATTTTAGATCTTTTAAATGTAACAGAAAAAATTGTATAGTTTGTGATGTTATAAATAATAATAATTGGATCGTAAGTAATACGACAAACAAATGTTTTTTATTAAATATTAATAATAACTGTAACTGCAATACCGCAGGTGTAGTGTATCTAATACAATGTACATGTGGATTGCAATATATAGGAAAAACATATCAAATGTTAAAAACTAGGTTTAGGCAACACATTAAAACAACTTTTAAGAGATAATAAGATATTTATGTAAATATAAGAAGTTTTTTTAAAGATATCATATGTTCAATAAATCCAAAATTAATTAACGACTATGATAGGCTAAGTTGTATAATAGACAGTTATTGTAATACAAAATACTATAATCGTACAATAAATGTTAATAATAACAATAGAAAATATACATTAACCAAAAACTTCATTAATAAATGTATAGATAACATAAATATAGCCGGACTTTTAAATAATTCTAAAAGTAAAGAAATAATAGGATCAGATTTAAGTAAATATATTCCTAAAATAAGGTATAAGTTGTTACCGCCATTAGAACGAAAAATTTGTAATTATAATAAAGAATTAAAATCAATATGTAACGATAATATTAGAAACATAATGGAAACATAATGCAATTGTAAAAGTCTTAGTTTTGATAAAATAAATGAACATATATGTACCCATAATGTAGAATTAATTGAAAACTGTGAATTAAGAAAGCTGCTATCAAAAGGGTATAAATATAGATTAAATAATAACAACGACAAAAATAAAATTTACAATTCGTTATATAATAACTTAAATGATTACTTTAGTAAGCTGACTAATAGTGAAAGCTCGAATATATCTAAGATATCATTTGGTCGGCTTCATAAATTATCCTCGCGTGAATTCTTTAATCATAGTTGCAGCACTGTACACTACACGCAAGGATAATTAATGAAGCCGACCAAATGAACTGATTGTAGTGTACAGTGCTGCAACTATGATTAAAGAATTCACGCGAGGATAATTTATGAAGCCGACCAAATGATGATACTCGCTCGTGTATGCAATTATTCATTCGATATATAAGATAAACATTTGGAAAGATTATATATTTGATAAAATTAAAAATAAAATAAAAATAACAAACAATTATAAAAGGAAAGATAAAATTAATAAAGATATGTATAAAGAACTTACTAAATTAAAGGATAACTCGATGATAACAACTATTTGACAAAGCTAGTAATAACTTTGTCTTCATATTCAAAAAGCTTTATTATGATATACTAATGAAAGAGGTTAATTCTAATGATTTAAATGTAAATCCAACATATGAACGTAGTGAGTTGAGTTTAGAAACAATTATTACAAGTTACTGTTCTATAATGGATAAAAGGGTATAAAGGTTGAATTAGATAATAAAACTATACCTATATTATATTGGAATCCAGAATTACATAAAAATCCAATAAAACCTAGGTTCATATGTAGTAATAAATAATAAATAATATACTTTGGTTAATAAATAATATACTTTGTATTAGAATAAGATACTATATAGTTTTATCAGAGGAAATACATCATTAGCATGTATTTGGCCCCAGACTCAAATCTGTTAGAAAGCTGCAAAGTAAATAAATTTAATATGCAAAATAATCGAGATCAAACATGGCTTAACCAGATAGGGCAACGCCTGATGGATTTAGATTACAGCGTTCTCGATCTGGTTAAGCCAGGAGAAGATATCAGCATCTTTAGAAATAAGAAACTTCTTAGATGGCGACGATTAAAACAAACAACTTCAAGAATTTTTAATATGTTAATGTGCTGTAACAAAAAGAAAAAGATATATTAATAATACTAATTTTTTCAAACAAAAAAATTTGCTTTTAACAATTTTCAAATAATAGTCATTCAAAATTGTTTCCTATGCCGTGAAATTAATAAAAGTTCATCTTTATTGTTTCGAGAGTTGAATAAGAACAGCTTGTGTAGCGTCAATGTACCGTAGGAAACGGATCTATGTAGACTCGTCTATTCCTTTACTTAATTTCAGCCGCAATTGTGATATTAGGTAGTCATAATTTTCAGTTGATTGTGGCAGTGTCGTCGTCTCCTTGACAAATATGACAGTGAATAAGATGACCATATACAAGCATCAGAGTATATCCACCCATTTTCGGTTCCAGAATGGCGAAAACGGCTTTCATTCCACCGTGCTTGATAATCAGTGGTTTTAGTGTTTTTCTTAAAAGTAATGTTTTCGGTACATCGTGCCAGACCGGTTCTAGTTGTACTTGAGAGCAAATCAGTGATCACATATCAAAAACTAAATGTCGAATTCAAATAAATTTTCCGTCAGACCGTTTAATTTTATTATGCTAACGTCTTCTCCTGGCTTAACCAGATTGAGAACGCTGAAATCTTAATCTAACAGGCGCTTCCTTATCTGGTTTATCAATGCTTGACTTTAATCATTTGTCTGTGATATATGTTGCGATATATTGAGGATATATGTGTATTAATCTAATAATTTTTATTCAACAAGTGGACACATTTATTTAGGTATCATCAAAAAGTCATCGATAATAAATTAAATCATCAAAATAAAATTAATATCATCTATATAAAATTTGAATTTAAATTTGGAAAAATCTTATAATCTTTACATTTTATATAATTTATAAATATAAATTATATAATTGTATTTGATTGCATCTGTGAGCTGAAATTTTTCCGATTGTGGCACGATATTAACCTCACAGGTGTTGAGCTTATTTTTGATACAGCAGGACGCTACTAATCAGTATGGGTGGGTCGCATCAGCTGCTGACCCATACCTACATTTCACGTTTCGACCCTTATTATCTGCTTTCCCCGTAGACTGATGCTGATCGGATTCGAACTCATAACGTCTGTATCGGGATTCAACGCTACATCCATTAAGCTGGCTGCTCCAGTGGTGTAGATATACATTTCTGTATATTACTTGTGGTAGGGGATCGTATTCTAACGATCCATTAGAAACCTACCCGATGTCAGGTAAACCATAAGATCATAATAATACGTAAATACTAAGCATTTTAATTTTAGATATTTTAAATGTAACAGAGAAAATTGTATAGTTTGTGATGTTATAAATAATAATTGTATTGTACGTAATACGACAAACAAATGTCTTTCATTAAATATTAATAATAATAGTAACGGCAATACCGCAGTTGTAGTGTATCTAATACAGTGTACATGTGGATTGCAATATATAGGAAAATCAAATGTTAAAAACTGGATTTAGGCAAGACATATATAATATACAGCATAATAGTCAAACTATATTTCATAAACATATGAGATTAATAGGACATGATATTAAACACCTTTAAGTTATTTATTTTAGAATATGTTATTGAAGAAATTAAGTCAATATTAAATCAAAAACTATTAAAAGAAAAGAGATGTTGATTAAAACGCTGAATTCCATGTAACAATATGGATTGAATGACCCGGTGTAAGGAATTAGATACTTGTAAAAAGAATTCATTTTATAACACGTCTTTCTTCTTCCTGTCCATCGTTAGAAGTTCGGAATACTGCATAATAGTCAAACTATTTTCATAAACATATGAAATTAATAGTACATTATATGGGATATTGTAAATTAATTATTTTAGAACATATTGTTAAAGAAAATAAGTCAATTTCAAATCAAAAATTATTATATATCGAAGATTTTTGGATTAAAACGATTAATTCCATGTATCTATTAAAATTAAATGACGTGGTATAAGGAATTGGCGGAATTGTTAAAGTAATTAATAAACAACATGTTATAATAATCCAATAAAACGCAAGTCAATAACTCATAGCGATAAAAGGAATATAAAAATAGAGTAAAAATATTATATAAGATATGCATATATATGAACAATTACAAATATTAAATCAACAATTACGAGATAATAAGCTAAAAGATCTTTAAGCAAAAATTACAAAATTTTTCTGAAGATATCATTTGTTTAATGAATTGAAAATAAATTAAAGAATTTGATAAATTAAGTTGTATAATATACAGTTATTGTAATAGAAATACTATCATCGGACAATAAATGTTAATATTAAGTAGAACCAATATACGTTAACAATATACTTCATTAATATATGTGTAGATAACACAAATATAGAGAGACTTAAATAATACTAAAAGTAAAGAAATAATTGAAATCAATATGTAATGATCATATTTGAAACATTCTGTAAAAAGAATGCAATTGAAAAAATCTTTATTGTTTTTAAATAAATGTACATTTATGTACCCAAAATCTAAAATTAATTGTAAATTGTGAATTAAGAAAAATGCTATTAAAGGGTTATAAAAGTAAGGGCATCTATATTTTGACAAACAAAAGGTGTTCCAATGAGAGGTAATAGTATCTCAATGACAACTGATTTATTTTTAAGCTGTATAGAATATGAATTTTTTCATAACTGTGTAAAATTTAAATCAAAATATAATATATGTTTAAAAAATATGTTTCGATACATTGATGATATATGTGCATTTAATTCTAATAATTTTAATTGAATTAGTGAACAAATTTATCCGAGTAGACTTATTCTTAATAAAACCAATATTAATGATAAAGAAGGTGTATATCTAGATATGAACATTAAATTAACATTAACTAAAACTACTATTAATTTATATCGTAAAGATGACATATTTAAATTTACAAGAAACATATTTTTGCATGAGCATTTCTGCATACTATATAATATTAAATATAATGCATAAAATCAAGAAATTTTACGAATTACAACAAATTGTAACGACGATTTTGGTTTTCTTAAACATCATTAAAATAATTTAATAGATGCATATTTTAAACTAGGTTACTTCAAAAATACCATCAAACGGAAAATAGTTTAATATATAAATCAACACAATAATATTAAAAATAAATATAAAATCATTAGTGGAAAATATTTATGAATGGATAATAAATAATATACTTTGTACGAGAAAAAGATACTAAATAGTTTTATCAAAGGAAATACATCATTAGCATGTCTTTGGCCTCGCTGTTGTGTTGGGTAGAGGAACAGGGGCCGAAACCTGATAACATATCACTTAGTCCTGATGACCTCTAGTCTTTATAATCTTAAAGCCAATTTCTTCATCTTTTGATCCAGCTCCAATAATTATATATCATAAAATATAAAATATATTACACTACATATTGAAATTTTAAAAAGTGCTTATGATATTATATTTTGTTTATCTTCAAAATCATTTCAACAATTTGATAGATACATATTTGAATCACAAACAAAATTGTAAAATTAACAAATCAACAATATATTATTAATAAATTAAAATTCTAAAGAGGAAATTTGTATAACAGTAATAAATAATTAGCAAGCATTTGGCCTCGCTGCTATGTTGGGTAGAGAAACATGGGCTGAATACTGATAACATATTTTTTCTTCAAGATGGCTTTTATTTCTTTTTTGTTTATATCGTATATTATTCAGAATTATTATTCGGTTATTATTTATTTTTCATTTATTAATTATCATTATTTTTTATTGATATTTATAAAAAATAGAAGAACTCTGATACGCTGTTTAGAATTATTCTAATTAATTTGAATTTAATTTGTAACCATGACAATCTGACGTTCATTAAAAGGACATGATTAATGATCTATGTGTGCAAAATGATCTTTACATATAATATGTTTATGACTGTAATAGTTGGTTATACAAGCGTTATTGCTCTATTTGCTATTGTGTTTTATCAACTGAGAATAAGAAATATGGATGTCAGCAAAGGAAAAATTAAGCGAATTGAGCATTGCAATAAAGCGACCATGACAAATCATAGGTACAATGTAAAATGTATACAATATGAAGAAGAGGATTGGCTTGGATCAGATAAATTAATATCAGACTCAAATCTGCCAGAAAACTTTAAAGTAAATAAATTTAATATGCAAAATAATCGAGATCAAACTAGGCTTAACCAGATAGGGCAACGTCTGATGGATTTAGATTACAGCGTTCTCGATCTGGTTAAGCCAGGAGAAGATATCAGCATCTTTAGAAATAAGAAACTTCTTAGATGGCGACGATTAAAACAAACAACTTCAAGAATTTTTAATATGTTAATGTGCTGTAACAAAAAGAAAAAGATATATTAATAATAATAATTTTTTCAAACAAAAAAATTTGCTTTTAACAATTTTAAAATAATAGTCATTCAAAATTGTTTCCTACGCCGTGAAATTAATAAAAGTTCATCTTTATTATCTCGAGAGTTGAATAAGAACAGCTTGTGTAGCGTCAATGTACCGTAGGAAACGGATCTATGTAGACTCGTCTATACCTTTACTTAATTTCAGCCGCAATTGTCATATAAGGTAGTCATAATTTTCAGTTGATTGTGGAACTGTCGTCGTCTCCTTGACAAATATGACAGTGAATAAGATGACTATATAAAAGCATCATAGTAAATACACTCATTCCCGCTTCCAGAATGGCAAAACGGCTTTCATTTCACCGTGCTTGATAATCAGTGGTTTTAGTGTTTTTCTTAAAAGTAATGTTTTCGGTACATCGTGCCAGACCGGTTCTAGTTGTACTTGAGAGCAAATCAGTGATCGCATATCAAAAACTAAATGCCGAATTCAAATAAATTTTCCGTTAGACCGTTTAATTTTATTATGCTAACGTCTTCTCCTGGCTTAACCAGATTAAGAACGCTGAAATCTGAATCTAACAGCCGCTTCCTTATCTGGTTCATCAATGCTTGAGTTTAATCATTTCGTCTGTGATATATGTTCCGATATATTGAGGATATATGCGTATTAATCTAATAATTTTTATTCAACAAGTGGACACATTTATTTAGGTATCATCAAAAAGTCATCGATAATAAATTAAATCATCAAAATAAAATTAATATCATCTTTATAAAATTTGAATTTAAATTTGGAAAAATCTTATAATCTATACATTTTATATAATTTATAAATATAAATTATATAATTTTAAAGGTTTAGAAAATTTACAAATTTTAAGAAGTAAAATGTAAGCGATGGGCTATTGCATTTGTGTGTAGCGTTTAAGCTTACACATTAAGCATGCCGAATCGCTGCATAGTTTGCAACAGTTTATCGGTTCCTTTGATGGCTGGGATTCACAGTGCAATCGTAAATATATAGAGACAGTGTCTATAAACGTTTAAAAGTTTTTCGTTGTACGTTCTTTTAAAAACGAGCTTCATACATGTCTGTTACAGTGCGCCCCGTCAGATGCTGTTAGATTGCACGTGCTAAATTTAGTCTGATTTTACAAAATTAAAATGCGACACTGAAAAAGCTACTTAAATAATCACAACTTTGCAAATGTAACATGTAAACCATAAGATCATAATAATACGTAAATACTAAGCATTTTAATTTTAGATTTATTAAATGTAACAGAGAAAATTGTATAGTTTGTGATGTTATAAATAATAATTGTATTGTACGTAATACGACAAACAAATGTCTTTCATTAAATATTAATAATAATAGTAACGGCAATACCGCAGTTGTAGTGTATCTAATACAGTGTACATGTGGATTGCAATATATAGGAAAATCAAATGTTAAAAACTGGATTTAGGCAAGACATATATAATATACAGCATAATAGTCAAACTATATTTCATAAACATATGAGATTAATAGGACATGATATTAAACACCTTTAAGTTATTTATTTTAGAATATGTTATTGAAGAAATTAAGTCAATATTAAATCAAAAACTATTAAAAGAGAAGAGATGTTGATTAAAACGCTTAATTCCATGTAACCATATGGATTGAATGACCCGGTGTAAGGAATTAGATACTTGTAAAAAGAATTCATTTTATAACACGTCTTTCTTCTTCCTGTCCATCGTTAGAAGTTCGGAATACTGCATAATAGTCAAACTATTTTCATAAACATATGAGATTAGTAGTACATTATATGGGATATTGTAAATTAATTATTTTAGAACATATTGTTAAAGGAAATAAGTCAATTTCAAATCAAAAATTAATTATATATAGAAGATTTTTGGATTGAAACGCTTAATTCCATGTATCTATTAAAATTAAATGACGTGGTACAAGGAATTGGCAGAATTGGTAAAGTAATTAATAAACAACATGTTATAATAATCCAATAAAACGCAAGCCAATAACTCATGGCGATAAAAGGAATATAAAAATAGAGTAAAAATATTATATAAGATATGCCTATATATGAACAATTACAAATATTAAATCAACATTTACGAGATAATAAGCTAAAAGATCTTTAAGCAAATATGACAAAATTTTTCTGAAGATATCATTTGTTTAATGAATTGAAAATAAATTAAAGAATTTGATAAATTAAGTTGTATAATATACAGTTATTGTAATAGAAATACTATCATCGGACAATAAATGTTAATATTAAGTAGAACCAATATACGTTAACAATATACTTCATTAATATATGTGTAGATAACACAAATATAGAGAGACTTAAATAATACTAAAAGTAAAGAAATAATAGATAACAAACACAGCCTAACGCTGGGCCGTTTCATTATTGTTTAGACTCATCAGTACCAGATACTTCTCCTGCTTGGACCTGTAGACTGCTGCGTAAACTAACAATGACTCATCAGTGAGTCAATAAATGCAAATAATATGAACCAATATTCATTAACCATATACTTCATTAATAAATGTATAGATAACAAAAATAGAGAGCCTTAAATAATACTAAAATTTAATAAATAATGTTATCATATTTAAGTAAACATATTTCTTGATATTTTATCGTCATAGGAACAATAAATTGTAAAAAAAGAATTGAAATCAATATGTAATGATCATATTAGAAACATTCTGTAAAAAGAATGCAATTGCAAAAATCTTTATTGTTTTTAAATAAATGAACATTTATGTACCGAAAATCTAAAATTAATTGTAAATTGTGAATTAAGAAAAATGCTATTAAATAGTTATAAAAGTAAGGACATCTATATTTTGACAAACAAAAGGTGTTCCAATGAGAGGTAATGGTATCTCAATGACAACTGATTTATTTTTAAGCTGTATAGAATATGAATTTTTTCATAACTGTGAATAATTTAAATCAAAATATAATATATGTTTAATAAATATGTTTCGATACATTGATGATATATGTGCATTTAATTCTAATAATTTTAATTGAATTAGTGAACAAATTTATCCGAGTAGACTTATTCTTAATAAAACCAATATTAATGATAAAGAAGGTGTATATCTAGATATGAACATTAAATTAACATTAACTAAAACTACTATTAATTTATATCGTAAAGATGACATATTTAAATTTACAAGAAACATATTTTTGCATGAGCATTTCTGCATACTATATAATATTAAATATAATGCATAAAATCAAGAAATTTTATGAATTACAACAAATAGTAACGACGATATTTGTTTTCTTAAACATCATTAAAGTAATTTAATAGATGCATATTTTAAACTAGGTTACTTCAAAAATACCATCAAACGGAAAATAGTTTAAAATATAAATCAACACAATAATATTAAAAATAAATATAAAATCATTAGTGCAAAATTTTTATGAATTGATAATAAATAATATACTTTGTACGAGAATAAGTTACTAGATAGTTTTATCAGACGAAATACATCATTAGCATGTCTTTGGCCTAACTGTTATGTTGGGTAGAGGAACAGGGGCCGAAACCTGATAACATATCACTTAGTCCTGATGACATCTAGTCTTTATAATGTTAAAGCCAATTTCTTCATCTTTTGATCCAGCTCCAATAATTATATATCATAAAATATAAAATATATTACACTACATATTGAAATTTTAAAAAGTGCTTATGATATTATATTTTGTTTATCTTCAAAATTATTTCAACAATTTGGTAGATACATATTTGAATCACAAACAAAATTGTAAAGTTTACAAATCAACAATATATTATTAATAAATTAAAATTCTAAAGAGGAAATTTGTATAACAGTAATAAATAATTAGCAAGCATTTGGCCTCGCTGCTATGTTGGGTAGAGAAACATGGGCTGAATACTGATAACATATTTTTTCTTCAAGATGGCTTTTATTTCTTTTTTGTTTATATCGTATATTATTCAGAATTATTATTCGGTTATTATTTATTTTTCATTTATTAATTATCATTATTTTTTATTGATATTTATAAAAAATAGAAGAACTCTGATACGCTGTTTAGAATTATTCTAATTAATTTGAATTTAATTTGTAACCATGACAATCTGACGTTCATTAAAAGGACATGATTAATGATCTATGTGTGCAAAATGATCTCTACATATAATATGTTGATGACTGTAATAGTTGGTTATACAAGCTTTATTGCTCTATTTGCTATTGTGTTCTTTCAACTGAGAGTAAGAAATATGGATGTCAGCAAAGGAAAAATTAAGCGAATTGAGCATTGCAATAAAGCGACCATGACAAATCATAGGTACAATGTAAAATTTATACAATATGAAGAAGAGGATTGGCTTGGATCAGATAAATTAATATCAGACTCAAATCTGCCAGAAAACTTCAAAGTAAATAAATTTAATATGCAAAATAATCGAGATCAAACATGGCTTAACCAGATAGGACAACGTCTGATGGATTTAGATTACAGCGCTCTCGATATGGTTAAGCCAGGAGAAGATATCAGCATCTTTAGAAACAAGAAACTTCTTAGATGGCGACGATTAAAACAAACAACTTCAAGAATTTTTAATATGTTAATGTGCTGTAACAAAAAGAAAAAGATATATTAATAATAATAATTTTTTCAAACAGAAAAATTTGCTTTTTACAATTTTCAAATAATAGTCATTCAAAATTGTTTCCTATGCCGTGAAATTAATAAAAGTTCAGCTTTATTATCTCGAGAGTTGAATAAGAACAGCTTGTGTAGCGTCAATGTTCCGTAGGATACGGATCTATGTAGACTCGTCTATACCTTTACTTAATTTCAGCCGCAATTGTCATATTAGGTAGTCATAATTTTCAGTTTATTGTGGAAGTGTCGTCGTCTCATTGACAAATATGACAGTGAATAAGATGACTATATATAAGCATCATTGTAAATACACTCATTCCCGCTTCCAGAATAACGAAAACGGCTTTCATTCCACCGTCCTTGATAATCAGTGGTTTTAGCTTTTTTTTAAAGTAATGTTTTCGGTACATCGTGCCAGACCGGTTCTAGTTGTACTTGAGAGCAAATCAGTGATCGCATATCAAAAACTAAATGCCGAATTCAAATAAATTTTCCGTTAGACCGTTTAATTTTATTATGCTAACGTCTTCTCCTGGTTTAACCAGATTGAGAACGCTGAAATCTTTATCTAACAGCCGCTTCCATATCTGGTTGATCAATGCTTGACTTTAATCATTTCGTCTGTGATATATGTTCCGGTATATTGAGGATATATGCGTATTAATCTAATAATTTTTATTCAACAAGTGGACACATTAATTTAGGTATCATCAAAAAGTCATCGATAATAAATTAAATCATCAAAATAAAATTAATATCATCTATATAAAATTTGAATTTAAATTTGGAAAAATCTTATAATCTATACATTTTATATAATTTATAAATATAAATTTTATAATTTTATAATTTTATAAAATTTACAAATTTTAAGAAGTAAAATGTAAGCGATGGGCTATTGCATTTGTGTGTAGCGTTTAAGCTTACACATTAAGCATGCCGAATCGCTGCATAGTTTGCAACAGTTTATCGGTTCCTTTGATGGCTGGGATTCACAGTGCAATCGTAAATATATAGAGACAGTGTCTATAAACGTTTAAAAGTTTTTCGTTGTACGTTCTTTTAAAAACGAGCTTCATACATGTCTGTTACAATGCGCCCGGTCAGATGCTGTTAGATTGCACGTGCTAAATTTAGTCTGATTTTACAAAATTAAAATGCGACACTGAAAAAGCTACTTAAATAATCACAACTTTGCAAATGTAACATGTAAACCATAAGATCATAATAATACGTAAATACTAAGCATTTTAATTTTAGATTTATTAAATGTAACAGAGAAAATTGTATAGTTTGTGATGTTATAAATAATAATTGTATTGTACGTAATACGACAAACAAATGTCTTTCATTAAATATTAATAATAATAGTAACGGCAATACCGCAGTTGTAGTGTATCTAATACAGTGTACATGTGGATTGCAATATATTGGAAAATCAAATGTTAAAAACTGTTTTTAGGTAAGACATATATAATATACAGTATAATAGTCAAACTATATTTCATAAACATATGAGATTAATAGGACATGATATTAAACACCTTTAAGTTATTTATTTAAGGATATGTTATTGAAGAAATTAAGTCAATATTAAATCAAAAACTATTAATAGAGAAGAGATGTTGATTAAAACGCTTAATTCCATGTGACCATATGGATTGAATGACCCGGTGTAAGGAATTAGATACTTGTAAAAAGAATTCATTTTATAACACGTCTTTCTTCTTCCTGTCCATCGTTAGAAGTTCGGAATACTGCATAATAGTCAAACTATTTTCATAAACATATGAGATTAGTAGTACATTATATGGGATATTGTAAATTAATTATTTTAGAACATATTGTTAAAGGAAATAAGTCAATTTCAAATCAAAAATAATTATATATAGAAGATTTTTAGATTGAAACGCTTAATTCCATGTATCTATTAAAATTTAATGACGTGGTACAAGGAATTGGAAGAATTGATAAAGTAATTAATAAACAACATGTTATAATAATCCAGTAAAACGCAAGCCAATAACTCATGGCGATAAAAGGAATATAAAAATAGAGAAAAATATTATATAAGATATGCCTATATATGAACAATTACAAATATTAAATCAACATTTACGAGATAATAAGCTAAAAGATCTTTAAGCAAATATGACAAAATTTTTCTGAAGATATCATTTGTTTAATGAATTGAAAATAAATTAAAGAATTTGATAAATTAAGTTGTATAATATACAGTTATTGTAATAGAAATACTATCATCGGACAATAAATGTTAATACTAAGTAGAACCAATATACATTAACAATATACTTCATTAATATATGTGTAGATAACATAAATATAGAGAGGGACTTAAATAATGCTAAAAGTAAAGAAATAATAGAAAACAAACACAGCCTAACGCTGGGCCGTATCATTATTGTTTAGACTCATCAGTACCAGATACTTCTCCTGCTTGGACCTGTAGACTGCTGCGTAAACTAACAATGACTCATCAGTGAGTCAATAAATGCAAATAATATGAACCAATATTCATTAACCATATACTTCATTAATAAATGTATAGATAACAAAAATAGAGAGCCTTAAATAATACTAAAATTTAAATAAATAATGTTATCATATTAAAGTAAACATATTTCTTGATATTTTATCGTCATAGGAACAATAAATTGTAAAAAAAGAATTGAAATCAATATGTAATGATCATATTAGAAACATTCTGTAAAAAGAATGCAATTGCAAAAATCTTTATTGTTTTTAAATAAATGAACATTTATGTACCGAAAATCTAAAATTAATTGTAAATTGTGAATTAAGAAAAATGCTATTAAATAGTTATAAAAGTAAGGACATCTATATTTTGACAAACAAAAGGTGTTCCAATGAGAGGTAATGGTATCTCAATGACAACTGATTTATTTTTAAGCTGTATAGAATATGAATTTTTTCAAAACTGTTAATAATTTAAATCAAAATATAATATATGTTTAATAAATATGTTTCGATACATTGATGATATATGTGCATTTAATTCTAATAATTTTAATTGAATTAGTGAACAAATTTATCCGAGTAGACTTATTCTTAATAAAACCAATATTAATGATAAAGAAGGTGTATATCTAGATATGAACATTAAATTAACATAAACTAAAACTACTATTAATTTATATCGTAAAGATGACATATTTAAATTTACAAGAAACATATTTTTGCATGAGCATTTCTGCATACTATATAATATTAAATATAATGCATAAAATCAAGAAATTTTATGAATTACAACAAATAGTAACGACGATATTTGTTTTCTTAAACATCATTAAAGTAATTTAATAGATGCATATTTTAAACTAGGTTACTTCAAAAATACCATCAAACGGAAAATAGTTTAAAATATAAATCAACACAATAATATTAAAAATAAATATAAAATCATTAGTGCAAAATTTTTATGAATTGATAATAAATAATATACTTTGTACGAGAATAAGTTACTAGATAGTTTTATCAGACGAAATACATCATTAGCATGTCTTTGGCCTAACTGTTATGTTGGGTAGAGGAACAGGGGCCGAAACCTGATAACATATCACTTAGTCCTGATGACATCTAGTCTTTATAATGTTAAAGCCAATTTCTTCATCTTTTGATCCAGCTCCAATAATTATATATCATAAAATATAAAATATATTACACTACATATTGAAATTTTAAAAAGTGCTTATGATATTATATTTTGTTTATCTTCAAAATCATTTCAACAATTTGATAGATACATATTTGAATCACAAACAAAATTGTAAAGTTTACAAATCAACAATATATTATTAATAAATTAAAATTCTAAAGAGGAAATTTGTATAACAGTAATAAATAATTAGCAAGCATTTGGCCTCGCTGCTATGTTGGGTAGAGAAACATGGGCTGAATACTGATAACATATTTTTTCTTCAAGATGGCTTTTATTTCTTTTTTGTTCATATCGTATATTATTCAGAATTATTATTCGGTTATTATTTATTTTTCATTTATTAATTATCATTATTTTTTATTGATATTTATAAAAAATAGAAGAACTCTGATACGCTGTTTAGAATTATTCTAATTAATTTGAATTTAATTTGTAACCATGACAATCTGACGTTCATTAAAAGGTCATGATTAATGATCTATGTGTGCAAAATGATCTCTACATATAGTATGTTTATGACTGTAATAGTTGGTTATACAAGCTTTATTGCTCTATTTGCTTTTGTGTTCTTTCAACTGAGAGTAAGAAATATGGATGTCAGCAAAGGAAAAATTAAGCGAATTGAGCATTGCAATAAAGCGACCATGACAAATCATAGGTACAATGTAAAATTTATACAATATGAAGAAGAGGATTGGCTTGGATCAGATAAATTAATATCAGACTCAAATCTGCCAGAAAACTTCAAAGTAAATAAATTTAATATGCAAAATAATCGAGATCAAACTTGGCTTAACCAGATAGGGCAACGTCTGATGGATTTAGATTACAGCGTTCTCGATCTGGTTAAGCCAGGAGAAGATATCAGCATCTTTAGAAACAAGAAACTTCTTAGATGGCGACGATTAAAACAAACAACTTTAAGAATTTTTAATATGTTAATGTGCTGTAACAAAAAGAAAAAGATATATTAATAATAATAATTTTTTCAAACAGAAAAATTTGCTTTTTACAATTTTCAAATAATAGTCATTCAAAATTGTTTCCTATGCCGTGAAATTAATAAAAGTTCAGCTTTATTATCTCGAGAGTTGAATAAGAACAGCTTGTGTAGCGTCAATGTACCGTAGGATACGGATCTATGTAGACTCGTCTATACCTTTACTTAATTTCAGCCGCAATTGTCATATTAGGTAGTCATAATTTTCAGTTTATTGTGGAAGTGTCGTCGTCTCATTGACAAATATGACAGTGAATAAGATGACTATATATAAGC